>OZ020299.1:1320575-1404104 GCA_963971205.1 Aethes cnicana | reverse complement strand
ATATTGTAGATTGTTATGGTAATTAATAGAAGGAATTACAACTTATGTAACGTGTATTTGTATCATTAAATAAAAGAGCTAGTTGATTAAAAACGTCTTTTATTACAAAGTATAACAAGGCAAAACTTTACGCTCTAAACATCTACGTTGTTATAAATTATATCGAAGAATGAAGCTACGAAATATAATATATGATCAAACGAACTTCCGAAGTGAAGTTCGATCAATATTATATGAGTAAGCTTCATTCGAAGATATAATCTCCCCACCCACCCTTAACCCTTTAGTAAGTTTTGCCAGCACTTGCTTTTTCTCTGAAAGAATGAGGATTGGCGGCAAGTGGATATGACAGCTAGGTATGACAGACGTCAAAGGGTACCTGGATGGCGGGAAAAAAGCTGTTTTAGCTTAGGGTTTTACTACCCAGATCGTGCGAATGGTTGCCTGGTAGATTAAAGGACTACGTTGTTATAAATTATATCTTCGAATGAAGCTTACTCATATAATATTGATCGAACTTCACTTCGGAAGTTCGTTTGATCATATATTATTGTTTAATGGCATTCACGCCTGTTTTGACTGCCTACGGGGACTGCGTGCGACTGCTTGCCATATATTCGAGCGCTGCTGGCATGCCCTAACGAGGTAGTGGTTGATGTAGCGAATTTAGGCCATCCAGGATCATCCTAGAATAGTTCATGCTTTGGAGGTTGCCGTTGCCATAAACGATATTTGCCGGCGGACTGTTCTTGGTCCCATTTTGCATAGGCTCTTCTTAGATCTTGTATTGTCGAACTCACGAAAATCTGAATGGCTGTTTTTTCACAAATAAATATCTAATTTTGTTGTATAATTATTTTGAAATCCATATTAATTTCCATATCCATATTATTTAATATTATAAATGCGAAAGTAACTCTGTCTGTCTGTTACCTCTTCACGCTTCAACCGCTGGACCGATTTGGATGAAATTTGGTATGGAGATAGTTGGAGCCCTGGGAAAGGACATATACTTTTTATCCCGGACAAGCGCATAGTTCCCTAGGGAGCGCGATAACCGAATTCCACATGGTCGAAGTCACGGGCAGAAGCTAGTGAGTTATATAGTCATGAATTTGACTGCAATATCGCCTGTCGTCTCTATCGTGACTTGTTTGTTTCAGACGCTATTGAACACTTTGGTCAGACAGCCTCTATAGAACAGAAATACCAGAACTGGACAGGAGTGTATACAAACATATGGTTAAATTTAATCAGCAATGTCTCTAGAGACAGGGTTCATTAAGGAGGAGTTGGAGGATGACGCTACGGAGGAGTGGGGCTGTGGGCCCACGGAGGACCTGACGGATGAGGCGGTGGACTTGTATGCGGACCATGAGATCAAGGATGAGCTTGTGATTGGGCAGACGTTTCTGCAACCGCCTGACAGCGCCTTCGAGCCCAGAGGTATTTAGTGCCTACTAGGCACTACTTTAAGAGGGCTTACTCCGATGTAGGCAACATTGCAAATAGCTATCAAATATTTCGCTGTTTTCTTTAAATTCTGAATATTACCAAATGAAAGTATGAATTATCGCTCTATGGTTGAATAAAATATTGAGTATGGATTGCAACAATTATCATAGGAACACAATTTTTTTAGGATTATGGAAGTACTATCTTTTGATAACTTTCCATCGCATTTTCCATGCGTTTCAATGTAATTGAAATGATAGACAAAACCTAGGATATTAGGTTTTAATTAACTAAAATTGTAACATGGTTTTATAAGACAAGACGATAATCAAATATGACATAACAAAGTCTCTAAGCAACGTAAGGCATAGAGTAGAAGTATACATCATTCTCCCTGCCTAGGATCTTCACGAGAATAGTCCATTAAATACTTTGGTGGTCTCCTTATTCTAGCAGATCTCCTTGGTTCAGCAATAGGCTCTGGAGTAACTGTAGGTGACTCGAGAATCTCGGGTAATCTGTTGGATTCACTCGCTAGATCAGGCTCATTAGAGGAATGCTCAGCCAGCGGGCTCGTATTTGGCGTTGAATTTGTTTCGTGCGGATTGATACCAATTTCTTCAACGGGACTTGTCTCTGGAAAAGGAGCTAAAAATCTGTTGGAGATGTTCGCCTCACGTCCATTTGGGAATCTGACCAGAGAGTAGTCTGGGTTCGAATGTAACAAATCAACTTCTTCTACTTGCTCTTCATATTTGTTTGCTCGGTTAAACCTTTTTACGAGTACTTGTCCCGAGTCTGTGAGCCAGGAAGGAATTGATGGCCCATTACATGATCTTCGAGGATGGCTGAACATGCGCTCATGAGGAGTACAGTTTATAGCTGTACAAAGAAGAGACCGGATACTGTGAAGAGCCTGGGAAAGAACGCGTTCCCAATTTTCTATGCTGATATTTTTAGCTTTTGTTGCCAGTTGTATCGTTCTCCACAAAGTGGAATTCAGCTTTTCGACTTGACCGTTACCACGCGGGTTATATGGGTTAGAGTGGCTGGTAGCTATGCCGCGAGAGTTTAGATACTCCTGCACTTCTCCAGCTAAGAAGGATGTTCCACGGTCCGAGTGGATGTAGGTAGGAAATCCGAAAAGCATAAATAGATTGTTTAGATGCATTATGACTGTCTTTGCTGTCATGCTCGCACACGGAAAAGCAAATGGAAAGCGAGAGTATTCATCAATGATTACTAGAAGGTATTTATTACTGGTATTGGAAGGGAGAGGTCCTTTGAAGTCAATACTCAATCTTTCAAAAGGTGAGGTAGCCTTGATTAGTGTTGATTGTAAGTTTGAATCTCTTCTATAAAATCTCGGCTTGACTTCAGAGCAAATTCGACACGAATTCGTCATAGTGCGTATTTCTTCTAAAGAATATGGGAGATTCTTGATTTTAACCCAGTGGTGCATTCTGGTTACACCCGGATGGCACAATGCGTCATGGAGATTTAATAGTTGTGATGCGCGAGATTCCATTGAAGCGCACACACGTGTCAGTGCATCGGCAGCAAAATTTTCTTTACCGGGTCTATACACAATATCATATTTGTATTGAGAAAGTTCGAGACGCCATCTTTGTATCTTCTCGTTTTTGATTTTGCTGGAATGCTTATTGTTGAACATAAATGACACAGATCTTTGATCTGTTATTAGTTGAAATGGACGACCTATAAGATAATGGCGCCATTTCTTTAAGGATTCCACGATGGCATACGCTTCTTTTTCTATGGCTGAATGATTCTGTTCGCTTGCATTGAGTGTTCTTGAATAAAAGCTACTGGTCGACCATTTTGAGACAAAACAGCGGCAATGGAATGCTCGGACGCATCGGTTTCTACCGTGAATTGACACTTGCTATCAATGGAGTGAATTGAAGATTTCGCTATGTCTGACTTCAGGTCTTCGAAACATTTTGTTTCATCATTTGAGAGTGGAAATTTAACAGCTTTCGCTAGGAATTGTATCCGTTCTGAAAAGTTCGGGATCCATCTTGAGTAATGGGCGAACATACCCAATGCTCGCCTTAATTTAGGGATGTCAGTTGGTGGAGGTAGAGACATTAAGGGCTTGAGTCGGTCACTATCGGGTTTGATGATATGATTTGATATATTGTATCCAAGAATGTTTATTGTATTTTGAGAGAATTTGCATTTATTTTTGTTCAAAGTGAGGCCGTATTTTGTAGCTGCATTTAAGAAATTATCAAGATTTTGGTCATGCCCTTCTTGTGAATTTCCACAAATCGTAATGTCATCAAGATAAGCATACGTTCCTTTAAGTTGTTCTTTTCTTATGACCCAGTCAATAGTTCTTTGAAAACTTGAAACGCCGTTTGTGACGCCAAAAGGTATCCTTCGAAATTGGTAAAGATTGCCGGCAGCCTCGAATGCGGTATAATGTCTTTCGGTTGGTAATATTGGTACTTGATGATAAGCGCTTTGTAAGTCTATTGCGCTAAAAATCGAAAATTTTGCTATGTTAGATACTAGTTCTTCTATGTTTGGAAGCGGATAAGCATCCAGTTCGGTGTATCTATTAATTGTTTGAGAGTAATCAATTACTAGACGTTTCTTGTGATTTTCAGTGTTCGATATCAGTACTTGCGCACGCCATGGTGATTGGCTTTCTTCAATAATGCCTTCAGACAGGAGTTTTTGAACTTCTTGCTTAATAAACTGTTTATCGTCATCGCTGTATCTTCGAGACTTAACCGCTATAGGTTTGCAACCTGAAGACACATTGGCAAATAAAGGTACTGCGGGTACTGAGGCTTCAGCGACGTTGCATACTACAAGAGGTTCTTTAGGGCCGCCGAAGTCAAATTCCAAAGAGGAGTGCTTCTCTAGAACGTCGTGCCCTATGATGATATCTGCGCATAGATTCTTGACGATCAACAGGTTGACGTTCTCGTAAACGTGCTTGCCAATAGTGATTGTCTGGTAAGTTTGTCCCGCAACTGATGACGTGTGATTCAAAGAAGCCAATGATATCATTTGATCGCAGGGTTTTCGCTTCAATTGACAGAGCTTACTGAAGTCTTCGTTTATGAAGCTCATAGAACTCCCCGTATCGAGTAAGGCTTCAGCTCTGATGCCTTTGATAAATGCGGGAACTGTGGCATTCCGTAAGGAAGCAGGTGAAGCAGCGCTGATACATGCCGAGTGTTCGCTCGCCTCTGCTAGATCTGCAGTATGTGGATTCTTGCTGCGGCACACATTTGCAAAATGTCCCTTCTTCTCGCACAGTTGGAAGAAAGAAACATTTTCTCTTTGAAAATGTAGCAGCCATCGTATTTTCTTCATGAGGACGAGGCGATGTGATGGTGACATCGTTCGATATGGCATTGATAGGTGCGGAATTGAATGTTTGAGAATTAACTTCGGCCATCTCTAAGGATAGAGCTTGATTATAGGCTTCAGTCAGCGTAAGAGATAGGTTTTCAAGAAGTCTTTGTCTAATTTTATTCGAACTTATGCCGGAAATAAATGCGTCACGTATGTTATCGTTTCTGTTGGTATCAGCATCAACCGCTTTAAATTGACAGTCTTTGGATATTTGTTTTAATGCTTGCATGTACATGTCAATTGTCTCGTCGGGTCGCTGTTTTCTAGTAGCCAGCGAGTGCCTAGCGTAAATGATATTTCTCGGTTTAGTGTATATTTTTTCCAAAACGGCTAGAGCACTGACATAAGAAGTACACTCACTTATATATGTGAAGACTTGCGACGAGACATGGTTAATCAGAAGCTGCAGCTTGTGGTTGTCGGTTGAAGCGGCGGTTGATTCCGCGGCGAGAAAATTTTCGAATGTCTTCTTCCAGTGTTCCCATTGTTGAGATGCAGACACGTTAGTCGGGTCGACATCGAATCTTTCGGGTCTTAGATAGCGATCCATACTTTTAGTTAATTAAATTGAAATGATAGACAAAACCTAGGATATTAGGTTTTAATTAACTAAAATTGTAACATGGTTTTATAAGACAAGACGATAATCAAATATGACATAACAAAGTCTCTAAGCAACGTAAGGCATAGAGTAGAAGTATACATCAGTAATCTTATTATTTGAATGGCTAACCGACAAATGTAAAACGAGACGCGTCATTCAACCATAGAATGATAACTTCTTTTTTAATTCAGTAATATTGAGAAATTAATAAAAACAGCGAAACATTTGACAGCTATATGCGACGTTGCCAACTTTCGGGATAAACCCTCTTAATATGTTTCATTATCATAATACATTTGGCACCACTGTCTTGTTACAATTATACAGTACCTGGGCAATGGAGCTTTGCTTGAGTGAAAATAGTTAAAAATGAATTTTCCTAGAAATGGTTCCTAGCAAAACCCGTATATGCCTAGTTTTATCTCAATCGTTAGAGCCGTTTTCGAGAACACGATTACAAATATTGCTTGTTTCACAGTATAGGATGAATATGAATCCTTCTATTTACGACCACAAGGGGTTGCCACGGATCGCTTTCATCCCACTACACAGATAAACAATGACCGTCTTTCAGAGTATTAGAAATGAAGACATTATTACTATTTGCTTGCCGCTGCTGCGCACACTCGAGCGACCGCGGAGGCAGCGGCGCGATATTTGGCGTCAGTTGAAGTGGACAGTTTGTTACAGACCGAGCGCGCCGCGTGCCCGGCGCACGCGCAGCCGCGAGCCACGCAGCCACACTACGACACGTGAGCACACACGCTGGGGAGAAGCCATACAAGTGTGATGCCTGCGACTATAAGGCAGCTCATTCAAGTAGTTTAAAGAAACATTCAATGAGCGCTCACGCTGGTGTGAAGCCTTTTAAATGCAGACACTGTGATCATGCATGCAGCCGGAAAGGTGATTTACTAAAACACGAGAGGACACACACTGGAGAGAAGCCATACAAGTGTGATATCTGTGACTATAAGGCAGCTGATGCAAGTAGTTTAAAGAAACATTTAATGAGCGTACACGCGGGTGTGAAGCCTTTCAAATGCAGTCACTGTAATTATGCATGCGGCCAGAAAGGTACTTTATTAAGACACGAGAGGACACACACTGGAGAGAAGCCATACAAGTGTGATATCTGTGAGTATAAGGCAGCTCAGTCAAGTAGGTTAAAGCAACATTTAATGAGCGTACACGCGGGTGTGAAGCCTTTCAAATGCAGACACTGTAATTATGCATGCAGCCAGAAAGGTAATTTACTAAATCACGAGAGGACACACACTGGAGAGAAGCCATACAAGTGTGATATCTGTGAGTATAAGGCAGCTAATTCAAGTAGTTTAAAGCGACATTTAATGAGCGTACACGCTGGTGTGAAGCCATTCAAATGCAGACACTGTAATTATGCATGCGGCGAGAAAGGTACTTTATTTAGACACGAGAGGACACACACTGGAGAGAAGCCATACAAGTGTGATATCTGTGAGTATGGGGCCGTTCAAGTATTACGTAAGCACCAAGGGGGGGTGGGGGGGTCTCTGTTTTGCTTATTTTGGATGACATGGGGGGTAGGGGGGTCTAGATGATGATTACGTCATCGTTAGTTATTTACTTTTTTACATGAATGGCAACCCTCACATTGTCTATGCGTGAAAACGAAACGCATTTTCGGGGATTCCCGCAAATAATGCATATGTTTAGGCACTCGCTTTGAGAACCGATTAGGGGAATTACCGCGCATTAGGGAAATTACCGCGCGCTATTCACTTGTCTAATTAATGCATCTATTATATGATATGATATTATTATATTATTTCTGATTATAATATTTTTGTTCCTTACTCTATGTGTATCAGTTAAACCTAATCTTTCCATGGATCTTCCTATTTTTAAAATGACAATATAAAAAAACATTTATAACTAAAAATGTTTACGTAAGCATAGGGGGAGGGGGTAAGAGCTTTGCTTACTTTTGATGACAAGGGGGGCGGGGGGGTAAAAAATTGTAAGAAATCTGCTTACGTAATACTTGAACGGCCCCTATAAGGCAGCTCGGTCAAGTAGGTTAAAGCAACATTTAATAAGCGTACACGCGGGCGCGGGTGTGAAGCCTTTCAAATGCAGACACTGTACTTATGCATCCGGCGAAAAAGGTACTTTATTAAGACACGAGAGGACACACACTGGAGAGAAGCCATACAAGTGTGATATCTGTGACTATAAGGCAGCTGATTCAAGTAGTTTAAAGAAACATTTAATGATCGTACACGCCGGTGTGAAGCCTTTCAAATGCAGACACTGTAATTATGCATGCAGCCAGAAAGGTAATTTACTAAATCACGAGAGGACACACACTGGAGAGAAGCCATACAAGTGTGATATCTGTGAGTATAAGGCAGCTAATTCAAGTAGTTTAAAGCGACATTTAATGAGCGTACACGCTGGTGTGAAGCCATTCAAATGCAGACACTGTAATTATGCATGCGGCGAGAAAGGTACTTTATTTAGACACGAGAGGACACACACTGGAGAGAAGCCATACAAGTGTGATATCTGTGAGTATAAGGCAGCTCGGTCAAGTAGGTTAAAGCAACATTTAATAAGCGTACACGCGGGCGCGGGTGTGAAGCCTTTCAAATGCAGACACTGTACTTATGCATCCGGCGAAAAAGGTACTTTATTAAGACACGAGAGGACACACACTGGAGAGAAGCCATACAAGTGTGATATCTGTGACTATAAGGCAGCTGATTCAAGTAGTTTAAAGAAACATTTAATGAGCGTACACGCCGGTGTGAAGCCTTTCAAATGCAGACACTGTAATTATGCATGCGGCCGGAAAGGCGATTTACTAAATCACGAGAGGACACACACTGGAGAGAAGCCATACAAGTGTGATATCTGTGACTATAAGGCAGCTTGGTCAAATAGTTTAAAACAACATGTCATGCGTATACATACTGTAGTGAAACCGTGAAGCCTTACAAATGTGGCGCATTGTTACAGTGGAGTTTATTAATATGATGAAGGACATTTGTACCGTTATCTTAACGAAGATGCCAAAGTGTGTACATATTGGTGAACTTGACTGTACCAGGCTCGGTCGTAGACATTTTGAGATGTTCACGAGTCGCTTTAATAGTCAAATAATGCACGATATGATTTACGTAACCGATGTCTGCCGATATTCCCAATATTCTGCACTAGCTTCTGTCCGCGACTTCGTGCGCGTGGAATTCGGTTATCGCGTTCCCGCGGGAACTATGCGTTTTTCCCGGACAAAAAGTAGCTTATGTCCTTTCTCGGGACTCCAACTATCTTCATACCAAATTTTATCAAAATCGGTCCAGTAGTTTTCACGTGATGCGCGGTCAAATAAACAGACAAAAATTCTAAAAAACTGTTGGAATGTGTTCTGTTATCGATTCTAATCTCTTTTCTAATCTATCGATATCTCCCATGTACAGACTTTCGACCCTCTTTAGCATTATTATATGTATAGAAGATACATAGATTAAGATTTTTGTCTGTCTATCTATTTATTTGAGCGCGCATCACGTGAAAAAACTATTGAACCGATTTTGATGAAATTTGGTATGATGATAGTTGGAGTTCCTAGAAAGGACATAAGGCCAATTTTTTCCGGGAAAAACACAGTTCCCGCGGGAACGCGACGTGTACGCTGTCTTGACGGTCACGTTGTGCTACCATTTAATCATAAAGTCAAAGTCAAAGTATCTTTATTGTTTTGCACAGGTAAACAAATACAGGTGTTAAAAGTAATAGGAAATAAATGATAGTAGATTTATGTAAGCGATTTGTATTTTTGACAGCCGTCATAGAGAAATGATACAAGAAGAGTGGCAGTCTGTACTGTAGTGCGTGCTCCGAAACCCGGGTTAACACTAGACGGACATCTAGCGTCCAGTGGCTGAACCCCGATTACCCGACCGTTTAGCAGTTGCTCCGCTACTTGAAGCTAGATGGCGAGCCGAACGCAAAGCATATTTTATTGCTTAACAGTTTACAACTTACAACCCGAAGTCTCTGTGTAATAAGAGGATTTCAAAAAATAGTTCTGGTTTTAATATTAGTTGTAAATTGTTTTGAAATACACTTTGCGTTCGGCTCGCCATCTAGCTTCAAGTAGCGGAGCAACTGCTAAACGTTCGGGTAATCGGGTAATGGACGCTAGATGTCGATCTAGTGTTAGCCCGGGTTTTGGAGCACGCACTACAGTATAGAGCCTGCCACTGTTGTATCATTTCTGTAAGCTGCCGTGTACCCTATGGGTCGTCGACGTCGCGCCCGACCCTCCCTGGGGGGAACAGACGGTCGGGTGGCAGGGGAGCACGTTGAATTTGGATCTTCCTTAAGTTTTTTTAATGGCTATATACATTATATACAGTTTGTTTGGCTTGACGTCCAATAACTTTGCCTATCGGCGGATGCATCGTTGCATGTCAATCTCGTGTCCATATACACAAGTCACCGCCAACTGCGACGGCGACCGACTGACGCTCCACGAATGACAGCCCCGTCGCCCGCACACTTCATTCCGCCCCGCTGTCCTGAGCCCCCGCCGCCCGCGAACCGTGGGAGTGTCACACAATAGTACATTACACACCTAGGGCGGTCAAGTAAAGAAAGTCTCAGATCGCGGGTAATTGAGGCCCGAGCCGGGGCGAGGGCTATAATCTAGCGGTCTGAGGATTTCTTTACGACCGCCCGTGGTTAGTATACGATTTTACGTCACCACCTGGCCGTGAAGAGGGATTTTTCGTAGCGCCCAAGGGCGGTAAATCCCGCTTTTCGGCCTGGTGTGACGTAATAGTAGATTGTGTGACTAGGGAGCAAAATGGTATATTTTATCGCGGGTGACGGATTGAATACAGAGCGACGCGAAAGATTCCAGAATAGAATTCCGAGCGGAGCGAGAGATTCTAACGTGGAATCTTGAGCTAGCGAGGGATTCAAGCTATGTCACCCAAGGTTTAAATAATTTTGCTATCGTGTTGCACACTCTGCTTTTCACTCCTATGAGAAAACCAGTAGCAGCAGGGAACAAAATCGTACTTTGCTCCCTAAAGAGCAAAATCATGCTTTGCTCGCTGTTAGCGGGGCAGAAATTAAGAGGGAGCAAAATCACATTTTGCTCCCTCTAAACGGGAAACAAAGTACTCCATTTGGAATAGGAGGCGTGAAAACGAATTTGCTTACCTAAATCACAGAACATTTAATAGAACTACCACGGGGCGGACACGGCCTATAATACAAAAGCACGATTTATAACACAATTCTAATGAAGTGTCAATGTTTGCGTGAGAGGACGTCTGTACACCTGTGAATGTGTGTGTACCACACTACGCGGGCCAACGATCCACTCTCCACCTCCGGATGAAACAAATTACGGTAAGGGCCAACGGAATCAACCGCCTGAATCTAGCCGACGCGCAACTCGCGCCCAGAGAGTGGATCATTGGCCCGCGCAGGTGGTACACACACATTTACAAGTGTACAAACATCCTCGTATATAGGATATTAGATGTGACTAAAGATCAATCGTGCCCATTTTCATGCTTTTAACACCCTTTGCAGCTTTTTTGGCGTACCGCTAGCACTGAATGGCCAAACGCAATACCACTGCTGCACTGTATGCACTTCATGAGTTCACCTCAGTGACATGAGTGTGATAAACGTGACAACCGTACCTTACGAAACCGAAAATAGCGACTCTTTCCAAAGACCGATGTGCGTTATTTATGGCTGGGTCCTGTACTAGGTTCTCACTATGTTTAAGTTATTCTAAGGTATGTTTTGAAGTAGTAAGTAATTATTTTTGTATAAAACATTTATCTCGGTTTGGTTGTTTCTTAGTTATTTCCTATTGGGAGTATAATAGGTAACGAAAAACTGTTCTCACTTATTTTAAGCTATTGTCATAAATGTATGTTAATGTATTAATTTTTTAGTGCCATGTTGAAAACAACGCGCGAGCAGCGATCTCGAAAAAGTGTCTATTTCATTTGTATTGTAATTTTTTCAGTGCCTACATACTCTATTTTCATACAAAAAAATTAACATTTCTCTCGGTTTTCTGGCACTGAATGCTATAGAAGAGACTGTTCTTTGTATGCCATTTTTATTATAGTACTTACTCGTAACTTTATTAGCTTAATGTTACGTTAATAAAGAAAAATACTGAACATTTTAAAATTTGGTTTTGTTTTTAGTCAGTTAAGCACAAACATCTACATATACTCTATCACGAGGAAAGCTGCATGGCGTTGCAAATTAAAATCAAAAGTTATGTCATGAAATACCTAATTTGCACTGGGGGTCGGCTCCAATGAATTAGAATGTGATCTCTATTTATTTACACAAGCGATCTAAGAAACGGCTCTAACGATTTGGAAGAAGTCCAATATTAATATTATAAATGCGAAAGTAACTCTGTCTGTTACCACTTCACGCTTCAACCGCTGGACCGATTGAGATGAAATTGGGCATGGAGATAGTTGGGTTCCCGGAAAAGGACATGGGCTTATTATCCCGCGAGAACTACCACAGCCTATTTGCGTCCCACTGCTGGGCACAAGCCTCCTCTCATCACGAGAGGGTTTGGGCTATAGTCCCCACGCGGGCCCAGTGCGGATTGGGGACTAACGCGACCCCGGAGTCCCGCGGTCCCGCGAGAACGCGATAACCTAATTCCACGCGGGCCCCTTGGAAAAGAGGTAAAAGAATATCGTCAAATATGACTACTTGTGTCCTATTTTTCATTACCATAAAAACGTATTAAGCCTAATCTATGATTCGCCATTCGTTAAAACAAGGTTAAAACTCGCTCAATGTGAAATAGGATGCTCCTTTGCCTCATCACTAAACATCAACTGGCAAATGTCAAGTGCCGGTCATTCATTAAATCTCCCCTACTGCAGCAATCCCAGTACCAGCACCAGAATCGATGGTTATAATAATTTGTCTGGCTTTATGGTATAAGTGGTCATTACCTTGAACAGCGAAAAAAAAACAGCATGTATGGTTTTGTTTTGACAATGGGTGCGTTCCGTATCACGCTCACAGCGCTTTGAGCGCAAACGTCAAAGTGACATTTGACAATATAATTGACAGGACGATTCCCAATTTAAAGAAAAAGTTTGACGGATTCTCAATGGCCGTCGCCCAAGATGGACGTTGACGTTTGTTGAGTCTCTCCAATTTTATTTTATTAACCATTTACACCGTACATTTACCTTTATTACCGAACAACTTGCAGGCCTGTGGCCCTTACTTTGATATTGGCGAAGTGTCCAAGACAGAAGCCATTAATTTATATAGAATAGAAAAAGTTTGACAGTTACTAGAGTTGGCACCGTGAGCGTGCTTATGATCGTTCCGAATTAAAAACGCGCTCACACGATCGTGAGCGTAACAAATAGTAACAATCGATACTCGACACTTATGAGCGTCGTGAACGCTGTGACCGCTTTGAGCGCGATACGGAGCACACCCAATATGACAGTTAACTGTCACATCAGTGAGTGACAGTGACATTCATTTTGTTTTTGTTTGTTTGGTTTGTTTGTTTGGCCCGAGATTCTGCCTGTTCTTGCGTTATCTGACACACGTGCCCGGGTTAGAATTTCAGAAAAAACATAGATTTTCAGCGATTTCTCATTGAGAATTTAATTTTTGTGTTGGTGGTGGAAATAGTTACTGCCTGCAGGTAAGTGTTTGTGGTGTGAACGTTCCGTGATGTCGAGTATTGAGGAGGAGGAACCTCCAGATAGAGGTCCTAGTTTGGACACGACTGTTGCGTCTACTGTAGATTCCCAAAGGCCCCTTAAGCGTCATCTGGTAGACGTTAGCGATAATTCAGACCCCAGTGGGAAAAAATCGTCTCCCCCCAATGCATCAGTCCAGCATACATATACCCGCCCCGGCTTTGAAAATGGCCTTACATATTCAGAGACAGACAATGGACCTTTCATGGTCCAAGTCACTCGCACAGAGTCTGATCACAACTATAATATGAAGGGTCTAAAAATTGCCCAAGCCATTTACAA
Organism: Aethes cnicana; assembly: GCA_963971205.1. Taxonomy (NCBI): domain Eukaryota; kingdom Metazoa; phylum Arthropoda; class Insecta; order Lepidoptera; family Tortricidae; genus Aethes; species Aethes cnicana. The sequence continues at coordinate 1,390,583 of OZ020299.1, read as the reverse complement.
TGGCAAATTATCTGGAATAAAGGAAAGCAAGAGCACAGGCAAAGGCAAGCTAGCAGTTTATTTTTTGTCTGCTCGGGATGCAAACACTTTTATGGAAAGCCCAATTCTTGCAGCGAACAACCTTGCTGCAAGCATTCCCAGATTTCAAGTTTCACGCATGGGTATAGTTCGCAATATCCCTCTGGAGTGGACTCTGGAGGAACTGATAGAGGCAATCGAGTGCCCGCTTGGGTCGGGTCCAGTAATCAAAGCCAGGAGACTCAACTCCAAAAAACGTGCTGAAGGTAAAACCTCATGGGAGCCTACATCCACAGTTGTTCTCACATTCTTAGGTCAGAAATTACCTGAAAAAGTATTCATATTCAGCATGTCCATGCCCGTAGATCTGTATAAACTCCCCATTATTCAGTGCAACAAATGCTGCAGATTTGGACATATTATGGACCAGTGCCGATCTAACCCTAGGTGTGCCCGTTGCGCTCAACCTCACATTAAATCTGAATGTAGCGTTCCAGACTCGGAAGTTTCTTGCCTATTCTGCTCTGGGCCTCATGCTGCGACGGATCCCAGATGTCCAGAGTTCTCCCGTCAGAGATCTATAAAGTTGGTAATGGCTGAAGAAAATCTTGGTTATGTGGAAGCTGCGAGAAGGTTTCGTCCTGTCCGCACAACATATGCAGACACAGTTAAGGCACCCGCTACAAACCAGAATCCCCTGTCTAATGGAGTTTCACATCCTACTTCTCCATCCCAAAACCACCCTACAACGTCATACCGTAAAACGGTGTTTATCGAAAGACGCCCCAGGCCGGCGCCTGGTAAGTCGTACGATGTTCAAGCACACAGAGATTTAACGGCCACTCCTCAATCTAGCATGCCTAATGGCTGTGCCTTAGGTAACCCCTCCACCCTCTCATCTCCTCCCGGGGATGATAACCTGGCAGATCTGATTACAAAAATGTTAATTAACTTGATTGCCAAGTTTTCTGACATATTACCGTACACTGTTCTAGAATCCCTGCAGGGTCAAATTAGTTCTGCTATCATCAAAATTTTACAGTATGGCGAATCACAATGTGATTCAATGGAACACTAGAAACATCAAAAATAAAAAACATGAAATTACTCAGCTTATCAACACATACGCAGAACGGTATCGGAGGATACGTATCTCGGCCAGATGAATCTGAAAGTATGAATAACATTTTTAGTTATGAAGAATTATGCTGTGCTCTTGACCACTTGCGGGATTCGACTCCTGGAGAGGACGGTATCCCATATTCTTTTATCACCCATTCATCTAAATCAACTAAATTATTTTTCCTTAATATTCTAAACCAAATTTTTATCTCTGGAAATATTCCCGACAGTTGGAAGACCCAAATTGTCATTCCTATTTTGAAACCTTCGAAAGATCCAACCGACGCTAAGTCATACAGACCCATAGCATAGCTTTATCATCAACCCTCGCCAAAATAATGGAACATCTCCTCAAACTTAGACTAGAATGGATCCTAGAAAATAAGAACATTCTACCTAAATCCCAATTTGGTTTTAGGAAAGGTATGGGCACTTCAGATAGCATAAGCATACTTACCTCAGACATACGAGTATCACTAACACGAGGCGAACATGTGGTGGGCGTCTTTCTTGATGTCCAGGTAGCATACGACAACGTAGATCTTCCAATACTCAGGGGCCGTTCAAGTATTACGTAAGCAGATTTCTTACAATTTTTTACCCCCCCGCCCCCCTTGTCATCAAAAGTAAGCAAAGCTCTTACCCCCTCCCCCTATGCTTACGTAAACATTTTTAGTTATAAATGTTTTTTTATATTGTCATTTTAAAAATAGGAAGATCCATGGAAAGATTAGGTTTAACTGATACACATAGAGTAAGGAACAAAAATATTATAATCAGAAATAATATAATAATATCATATCATATAATAGATGCATTAATTAGACAAGTGAATAGCGCGCGGTAATTTCCCTAATGCGCGGTAATTCCCCTAATCGGTTCTCAAAGCGAGTGCCTAAACATATGCATTATTTGCGGGAATCCCCGAAAATGCGTTTCGTTTTCACGCATAGACAATGTGAGGGTTGCCATTCATGTAAAAAAGTAAATAACTAACGATGACGTAATCATCATCTAGACCCCCCTACCCCCCATGTCATCCAAAATAAGCAAAACAGAGACCCCCCCACCCCCCCTTGGTGCTTACGTAATACTTGAACGGCCCCTCAGGCAGAAAATGCTTAATCTGAGTATCCCTGTGAGGATTGTTAATGTCATTTGCAACATGTATATGGGGCGTTCTATACTAATCCGTTGCAACGGTACACTCAAACAACCCCTCCATGTGTGGAAAGGCTTACCACAAGGATCAGTTCTAAGCCCCACTTTGTATAGTCTATATACTGCAGATCTTGAGTTCTCTGTAAATTGTTTCTGCAAAATATTGCAATACGCTGATGACATAGTCTTATATTCCTCTTCCAAACAGTTTTCAGATTGCTCGCAATCCCTTAACTCTGCCCTTTTCTATCTCGATACTTGGCTTTCGGAGCATGGTCTGTCTCTGTCAGCTGAAAAAAGCAATATTATTATCTTTACTAGGCGTAGACTCACCCCAGATATAGTGATCAAAGTAAATAATGAGAGAATCCCCATTAGAAATAAGATTAAATTTTTAGGCGTCATCTTGGACCCTAAACTGTCAGGAATACACCACTTAAATTATATCTGCCAAAAGGCTGAGAAAAATATAAATATTATACGAGCACTATCAGGTGTTAGATGGGGCTCACATCCATATAATCAAAAACTCTTATATAATGCCATAATCAGAAGCCATTTCGACTATTGCAGCTTTGTGCTAGAACCATGCAGCAAAATCGCGTTAACGAAAATGGATAAAATCCAGGCCAAGTGTCTCCGCATAATCACTGGTGCTATGAAATCATCACCTACAAGGGCACTACAGGTTGAATGCTTGGACCCACCATACGCCTTGCGAAGACAGTTCTTATCCGATCGATTTCTATCTAGAGTCCTTCAAACTTCGTCCCATCCCCTTATTCCTATTCTGGATTCACTCAACGAGCTGGTCGCAATATCTGCGTTCTGGACCCATAAAACACCCCCATTATTAATAAATAGCTATAGAAAAGTATTGCAACTCCCTTTCCCAATTCTACAAACCAGTAGGAATCCCTTATTCGAATTCAAATATGAGTGCTTAGTATTTCAACCCTCAGTTGCTAAATTCGATTTATATAAAAATCAACATGGTGCAAACAGCATATTCAACAGCATTATTGAGGAAAATTGGTCCGATCACTTACTATTTTTTACCGATGCCTCTAAGCTTCAGGATGATGGACCAGTTGGCTGTGCTGTGTGGGTTCCGAAATACAAAATTATTTTAAATTTTAAACTTCCTCCGAGAAGCTCTGTCTTCTCCGGGGAAGCCGTGTCTCTGTTAGAAGCAGTGGCTTTTATCCATTCTCATCATATTCCAAAGTCCCTTATTCTTTCGGATTCCTTGAGCTGCCTACAGGATATCCAAAAACTACCTTTTCATGCCAAGGAAAACTTCATTATCACTCTTCAAATTAGGGAAATGCTCTCAAATGCCATATGAATAACTTGGAAGTAACCCTAGCCTGGATCCCCGGTCACAGTGGTATAGATGGCAACGAAACGGCTGACCTCAGCGCAAAGCAGGCTATCTCTATTGGCAATGAGAAATACTCATCCTATTTTGCTCGAGATGTAAAAGCTCTTGCCTTTCCAGAAATGCGCGAAACTTAGGATACTGATTGGCAATCTGGTGCGACAGCGGTCGGCAAACATTACAGGGATCTGCAACCCCTACTTCCAACAAAACCCTGGTTCTTTAAAAACAGATTAATTCCTAAAAATATAACCAGCACCATCATTCGTCTGCGTTTGGGCCATGTCTGTTCTCCTGCTTTTCTGGCCAAAATACGAGTTCGTGATCATTCCCTGTGCGAGTGCGGTTTGGACGAAGGCACTGTTGATCATATTTTTCTCAACTGTCCAAGAATTACTACCCCCTTGTATGATATCCTCCCCCCCAAATTCCCCCGTCCAGTTAACATTAAATTTCTTTTAACATTGGTACATTCTCCCTTAATTAATGTGTTGTGTAAGTTTATCAAAATTAACAATTTGTTCTTGTAAGTAGTCTAACTATAAATGTTTGTGTTGTCTTTTGTTTTAGATTCTCATCCGAGTCTACAATAGTTTTTTGAACCGACCAATTGCTCAACAAAACACGTGTCTTTCTTAACTTTGACATTGGCGGAATCATCGACAGTCTCGATGGAGCCATAAACACAAGAATTGAATTGAATTTGTTTGGCCCATGTTAGGCCGTTTTATTGAAGGCACGTCATATTATCGTTTGAATTCATTATAAATGGTGGTTTTAAGCGAGATAAAGGTGAGTAAATGGTATAGCCGGCCTGTCGCGGCTGCTCCAGCCGCGGCTGCTAATTGTACGGTGCTCTAAACTTCGAGGCAAATTCAATAGTTATTATTGTTTAATGGCATTCACGCCTGTTTTGACTGCCTACGGGGACTGCGTGCGACTGCTTGCCATATATTCGAGCGCTGCTGGCATGCCCTAACGAGGTAGTGGTTGATGTAGCGAATTTAGGCCATCCAGGATCATCCTAGAATAGTTCATGCTTTGGAGGTTGCCGTTGCCATAAACGATATTTGCCGGCGGACTGTTCTTGGTCCCGCTTTGCATAGGTTCTTCTTAGATCTTGTATAGTCGAACTCACGAAAATCTGAATGGCTGTTTTTTCACAAATAAATATCTAATTTTGTTGTAAAATTATTTTGAAATCCATATTAATTTCCATATCCATATTATTTAATATTATAAGTGCGAAAGTAACTCTGTCTGTCTGTTACCTCTTCACGCTTCAACCGCTGGACCGATTTGGATGAAATTTGGTATGGAGATAGTTGGAGCCCTGGGAAAGGACATATACTTTTTATCCCGGACAAGCGCGTAGTTCCCTCGGGAGCGCGATAACCGAATTCCACGTGGGCGAAGTCGCGGGCAGAAGCTAGTGAGTTATATAGTCATGAATTTGACTGTGATATCGCCTGTCGTCTCTATCGTGACTTGTTTGTTTCAGGCGCTACTGAACACTTTGGTCAGACAGCCTCTATAGAACAGAAATACCAGAACTGGACAGGAGTGTATACAAACATATGATTAAATTTAATCAGCAATGTCTCTAGAGACAGGGTTCATTAAGGAGGAGTTGGAGGATGACGCTACGGAGGAGTGGGGCTGTGGGCCCACGGAGGACCTGACGGATGAGGCGGTGGACTTGTATGCGGACCATGAGATCAAGGATGAGCTTGTGATTGGGCCGACGTCTCTGCAACCGCCTGACAGCGCCTTCGAGCCTAGAGGTATTTAGTCAATCAATCAATCAATCAATCAATCAAATTTATTTCAGATATAATCCATAGTGTTAGTTACAATACTTACGAACTATGTTAGTATTAACATAATCATATCATAATAAAATAATATAAAATAAAAATAAAAATAAAATGAATATTTACATCAAATTATAAACTACACCCCTGGAGTCCATGTGAACACGGTTCCAGTGGCTCCACACGGCACTAGCGGGGCACTCCCACACCAGCCGCACGAGGCTGTTGGAGCTCTCTCGCACTCGCCGCATCAGGGAAGCAGTTCTTTTGCGAATTAACGCGATAAAACTATCTGTATGAGCCTCTGCGAACATACCTGACGCGCTGCAAAACCGAGGCAGCCCCAACAGCATCCTGAAGCCGTTATTGTATTGGATGCGTAGAACATTAAGCGCTTTTTTGGTGCAGTTAGTCCACAGACTGCAGGTGTAAAGGGTTTGGCAAAATGCCTTAAACAGGGTAATTTTGACACTCCCCTCACACCGAGCAAACCTGCGGGCCAACATATTGCAACGTACGGCCAATGCTCTACGCTCCCTTTCCACGTCCGTATCATCCCGGAGATCCTCAGTGACCCAGTGCCCGAGGTACTTGAAGCGAGTCACACGTCCGAGTGGTACCCCGCACAGATGCACATCGGGGATCACCTCGAAAGCCTTGTTGCCAGCTTTAAAGACCAGCAACTCACTCTTTTGCGTATTGTACCTCAGGCCATGTGCCTCCGCATACTCCTCGCAAATCTTTAACAGCCTTACAAGCGCACTGATCGAAGGACACAGCAGCACCATATCATCAGCATAACTTATATTATTGACCGAAGTCCCGCCGATCGAGCATCCAATACCTGTGCCGCTGAGTCTCTCTATCAGCTCGTTCACGTACAGATTGAACAGCCTGGGAGAGCTAAGCCCACCCTGTCGTACTCCACACTTCAATCTGTACGTGTCCGAGTGTGCGCCCGCCCACCTCACTTGATTGGTTTGATTGCCATACCAATAGCGAAAAAGGTTAACAACCTCCCTCGGGGCACTTGAACAGTTCTCCAGCTTTCCCCAGAGAATGTCATACGACACAGTATCGAATGCCTTCGACAGATCCAAAAAACAGGCAAATACAGGCGTTTTAGCATCACAGTAGTACCTGACAGTGTGCTTTAAACAGAGTATCGCACTCTCAGTTGACAGGTCAGGCTTAAAGCCAAACTGAGCATCATGTGACTTAACATGCTTAGCCAGTAAGCCATCAAGGAGCCCGTCAAGCACTTTAGCTGCAACTGTCGCGAGTGATATTGGCCTGTAATTAGATCTGTCGGAGGCATCTCCTGTTCTGTTTTTCACTATTGGCACGACAATCGTTCTCATAAGGCTCTCCGGGAGATAGCCGTGAGCCAAGCACAAGTTAAAGAGCATCTTCAATACCCGTGGTAGGTGAGGTCCAGCGTGCTGGAAGTGCTCGATACTGAGGCCATCGTGCCCCGGTGACTTGCCCCGCGTCATAGATGATATGATCTTGTTGACTTCTTTGAAAGTAAAACGAACCTGTATATCATCCGGGCACGTCTCAGACTCGGACACTCCCACCACTCCTCCACACGGACCATCCACCCTAAAATGCTCCCTGAACATATTGGCTATATGAGTAGGCTCACCAAGACCATCAACGCTAGCTGGTATACCTGATTTGGGGTTCAGTCTGTTTGTGTGTTTCCAGAATTTCCCAAAGTCTTTGGTCTTATGGTGAGTGGCTAGAATGTCCATTTTTATTTGTGTCTCATTGTCTTGACACCATTTAAGCTTTTCTTTGAACTCTTTTCTGGAAACACACATATCTACATAAAACGGTCCCTCCGTAGGCCTCCCAAACAGGAGCCACTGCTTGTAACACATCCTTGCCTGCGCATGGGTTTCCTTCACATGTCTGTTCCATCCCACAACTTGCTTACGCTTCCGATCCACCGCAACCCGACTCTTTTTCGAAGCGCTTTGCAAAGTACATACAATATCATTATATAATTTATCTAAAATAACTGTATGCGAAATGTCCCTACAAAATTTATCACAGCATGATCTTAAAGCTACAGGAAAATTTAGATGTTTTAAAGTATCACAGCAAATATCATTGTATAAATTAATTTGACTCTGATTTCTATCACCCCAAACTGTGTCACGATTGCACTCATTCCCTGAATTATTAATCATTTTATTAATAACACAAATTTTACTCTTAATCACTAAAGGAAAATGGTCAGACCAATACACATCATATTTAACACTCACATCAGTGAGAGTTAGCCAGGCCGCCTCAGTTACAAGGCAGTGGTCCAGCCATCGTCTACACCCATGAGCGTCACTCACAAATGTATGCGTCGCTGAATCACTACCCAGCCACTCATGGTCTGCACAGCGCCATTTCTGTTCCAAGCAAAAATTACACATTTCATTAAAAAACATACTTCCAGGATGTGAGTTAAAGTCACCTAAAATAAAAACACTATCCGCACACTGAGACTCGATAATAGCGTTAACTTCACTTAGACATTCTGTGAACTCGGGTAGGGTACTTGCATCGTCGGTAGGCATATACACCGAGAATATTAGCATCGACCGCTCCCCTACTCTGCCACAGATCGCAGCTATACGCACATTACTGCACTGGATTACTTTCACTGATGAAAACAGCCCTTTTCTCCACATTATAGCTACACCACCAAACGGCCTTCCTCTTAGTATACCCAGAGAAGTATCCACAGCCGATTTGCTCGTATAATCGAAGTCCCTATCAATTTTTCCAATAAAATCGACATCATGTGGCATAAGCCAGGTCTCCTGCAACGCTATTACACTAGCATACTTGCAAATGTCTCTTATTCCCTCCACAGATCTCGTTACAGATTTACAGTTAAATGTAACCATCGTTACTTCTGATAAGACCTCATTACTCATTGTTATGATTTAAGCGACTCGTTTATTTTTCGATTCCTGTTAAATTCAATATACCTACGAAATATAATTCCGTCGGGCCATAGGTTCTTGTCCATGAAAATCGCAAATTTGTGCCTAGGTACCAGTACTTTGTATGAGTCGCAGTCTTTTTTTCTCCGCGTGGGGATTTTTTCCATATCGACACGAACTTGCGTTTTACTAAAGATATATTGACGTATATCCGGTATGGAGACTTCTTTATCCACATTATCAATGAATAACGAGATCTTTAAATCGGCCGCTTTGAATTTACCCGCCGGATCTGTCACAGCCATTCCTGTCTGTCCTGTAAATCTATTCCTCAACTTATTTCTTTGTACAGTTATCCATTTCTCATCTGGTGACCCAGTTTTCCATTCACCGCCCGATTTCATTATTTCTCCGTACGTTTGTTTACCATTTGTCAGCTGCTTAGACGCCTTATCAATTAAAACGGGTTCACTACCTGTCTCGCTCAGTGTTGGTTGTTGCGCTTGCGCAGATGGCAGTTCACACATGCGCGAGGGCGGAACAGCATCAGTATGTGACCCCTGCTGTGCGCACGAGACAGCAACAACATCCACAGCCTGTCCCGCTTTCTCAATACCTCTCTTTTCCTGATGTTTGTAAACATTCCGCCGTTCAATTTCAACTGGACTCCGTACCGAGTCAGAGCGCGACAACGCGATAGGCGCAGCGTCCTTCGAGGAAGGAGATGACGCTATCCGCTGTGTCTGTACCTCCCGACGCTCGACTTCGGTCGGAAATGTCGACGATCTAGAGCGCGACACCACGATATGCGTAGCGCCCGCGGAGGAAGGAGATGACGAACTCCGTTGACTCTGGACCTCTCGACGTTCGACTTCAATCGGTGACTGCGTCGAGTCAAAGCGCGAGACAACAATAGGCGCCACACACGCGGAAAAAGGAGATGGCGAACTCCGTTGATCCTTATCTCCGCCGGTTAATTCAAACTGTTTCGATGTCATTGACCTTTCAACAGCTGTTTCTTTGTTCGATAAATCTAATATACCAATTGGCCCACTATCCTGACTTTCGAAATTCAATTGATTTCCATAACTACGAATGCCTCTTTTCATGTTCACATAATTATTACAGTCAAAATTATTGACAATGGAGGCCTCCTTTAGATTTACGAAATCTGTACGTAACAGTTCACATTCGGTCTTGGTTGCATATTTCTCTTTAATAAATTCAATATCCTGCTGGACCAAGATGAGATCTTTAAGCAGCCTCGTACAATCAATATGGTCAAAAGTTACAGGTGGTAACTTTTGCAAGTCCCTGGCTACAAAAACAGGTATCTCGTCTGGATGTACTCGTCTCATAAGACTCACCATGTCTTGTAGATTTTTATTCACTTTTTCCTTTCTTCGTATTTTATTTCGATCAGCTGTTTTCACACACTCATAGAGCAATTTCTTGGCGTTCACAATATCTTGGTTTACAATACTCTCGTCCTTCATAATTTCAGCTTTATTTTGCATAAATGCCAGGAGTTCATTGATGACAACATTGCAATTACTGCACTTCAATACATTAGAGGCCATGATATCCTCCTGACTAGCACCGCGCGCCTAAGCACGTACATACGCAACGCCGCGCGCGCAGAGACTGAGTGCCTACTAGGCACTACTTTAAGAGGGCTTACTCCGATGTAGGCAACATTGCAAATAGCTGTCAAATATTTCGCTGTTTTCTTTAAATTCTGAATATTACCAAATGAAAATGTGAATTATCGCTCTATGGTTGAATAAAAAATTGAGTATGGATTGCAACAATTATCATAGGAACACGATTTTTTTAGGATTATGGAAGTACTATCTTTTGATAACTTTCCATCGAATTTTCCATGCGTTTCAATGTAATCTTATTATTTGAATGGCTAACCGACAAATGTAAAACGAGACGCGTCATTCAACCATAGAATGATAACTTCTTTTTTAATTAGTAATATTGAGAAATTAATAAAAACAGCGAAACATTTGACAGCTATATGCAATGTTGCCAACTTTCGGGATAAACCCTCTTAATATGTTTCATTATCATAATACATTTGGCACCACTGTCTTGTTACAATTATACAGTACCTGGGCAATGGAGCTTTGCTTGAGTGAAAATAGTTAAAAATGAATTTTCGTAGAAATGGTTCCTAGCAAAACCCGTATATGCCTAGTTTTATCTCAATCGTTAGAGCCGTTTTCGAGAACACGATTACAAATATTGCTTGTTTCATAGTATAGGATGAATATGAATCCTTCTATTTACGACAGCAAGGGGTTGCCATGGAACCCTTTCATCCCACTACACAGATAAACAATGACCGTCTTTCAGAGTATTAGAAATGAAGACTTGAATTATTACTATTTGCTTGCCGCTGCTGCGCACACTCGAGCGACCGCGGAGGCAGCGGCGCGATATTTGGCGTCAGTTGAAGTGGACAGTTTGTTACAGACCGAGCGCGCCGCGTGCCCGGCGCACGCGCAGCCGCGAGCCACGCAGCCACACTACGACACGTGAGCACACACGCTGGGGAGAAGCCATACAAGTGTGATGCCTGCGACTATAGGGCAGCTCATTCAAGTAGTTTAAAGAAACATTCAATGAGCGCTCACGCTGGTGTGAAGCCTTTCAAATGCAGACACTGTGATCATGCATGCAGCCGGAAAGGTGATTTACTAAAACACGAGAGGACACACACTGGAGAGAAACCATACAAGTGTAATGTCTGCGACTATAAGGCAGCTCATTCAAGTAGTTTAAAGCAACATTTAATGAGTGTACACGCTGGTGTGAAGCCTTTCAAATGCAGACACTGTAATTATGCATGCGGCGAGAAAGGTACTTTGTTAAAACACGAGAGGACACACACTGGAGAGAAGCCATACAAGTGTGATATCTGTGAGTATAAGGCAGCTAATTCAAGTAGTTTAAAGCGACATTTAATGAGCGTACACGCTGGTGTGAAGCCTTTCAAATGCAGACACTGTAATTATGCATGCGGCGAGAAATGTACTTTGTTAAAACACGAGAGGACACACACTGGAGAGAAGCCATACAAGTGTGATATCTGTGAGTATAAGGCAGCTGATTTAAGTCGTTTAAAGAAACATTTAATGACCGTACACGCCGGTGTGAAACCTTTCAAATGCAGACACTGTACTTATGCATCCGGCGAAAAAGGTACTTTATTAAGACACGAGAGGACACACACTGGAGAGAAGCCATACAAGTGTGATATCTGTGACTATAAGGCAGCTGATTCAAGTACTTTAAAGAAACATTTAATGAGCGTACACGCCGGTGTGAAGCCTTTCAAATGCAGACACTGTAATTATGCATGCGGCGTGAAAGGTACTTTGTTAAAACACGAGAGGACACACACTGGAGAGAAGCCATACAAGTGTGATATCTGTGAGTATAAGGCAGCTGATTCAAGTACTTTAAAGAAACATTTAATGAGCGTACACGCCGGTGTGAAGCCTTTCAAATGCAGACACTGTAATTATGCATGCGGCGTGAAAGGTACTTTATTAAGACACGAGAGGACACACACTGGAGAGAAGCCATACAAGTGTGATATCTGTGAGTATAAGGCAGCTAATTCAAGTAGTTTAAAGCGACATTTAATGAGCGTACACGCTGGTGTGAAGCCATTCAAATGCAGACACTGTAATTATGCATGCGGCGAGAAATGTACTTTGTTAAAACACGAGAGGACACACACTGGAGAGAAGCCATACAAGTGTGATATCTGTGAGTATAAGGCAGCTGATTTAAGTCGTTTAAAGAAACATTTAATGACCGTACACGCCGGTGTGAAACCTTTCAAATGCAGACACTGTACTTATGCATCCGGCGAAAAAGGTACTTTATTAAGACACGAGAGGACACACACTGGAGAGAAGCCATACAAGTGTGATATCTGTGACTATAAGGCAGCTGATTCAAGTACTTTAAAGAAACATTTAATGAGCGTACACGCCGGTGTGAAGCCTTTCAAATGCAGACACTGTAATTATGCATGCGGCGTGAAAGGTACTTTATTAAGACACGAGAGGACACACACTGGAGAGAAGCCATACAAGTGTGATATCTGTGAGTATAAGGCAGCTAATTCAAGTAGTTTAAAGCGACATTTAATGAGCGTACACGCTGGTGTGAAGCCATTCAAATGCAGACACTGTAATTATGCATGCGGCGAGAAAGGTACTTTATTTAAACACGAGAGGACACACACTGGAGAGAAGCCATACAAATGTGATATCTGTGAGTATAAGGCAGCTAATTCAAGTAGTTTAAAGCGACATTTAATGAGCGTACACGCTGGTGTGAAGCCATTCAAATGCAGACACTGTAATTATGCATGCGGCGTGAAAGGTACTTTATTAAGACACGAGAGGACACACACTGGAGAGAAGCCATACAAGTGTGATATCTGTGAGTATAAGGCAGCTAATTCAAGTAGTTTAAAGCGACATTTAATGAGCGTACACGCTGGTGTGAAGCCATTCAAATGCAGACACTGTAATTATGCATGCGGCGAGAAAGGTACTTTATTTAAACACGAGAGGACACACACTGGAGAGAAGCCATACAAATGTGATATCTGTGAGTATAAGGCAGCTAATTCAAGTAGTTTAAAGCGACATTTAATGAGCGTACACGCTGGTGTGAAGCCATTCAAATGCAGACACTGTAATTATGCATGCGGCGAGAAAGGTACTTTATTAAGACACGAGAGGACACACACTGGAGAGAAGCCATACAAGTGTGATATATGTGAGTATAAGGCAGCTCACTCAATTAGTTTAAAGGTCCATTTAATGAGTGTACACGCCGGTGTGAAGCCTTTCAAATGCAGACACTGTAATTATGCATGCAGCGAGAAAAGTAATTTACTAAAACACGAGAGGACACACACTGGAGAGAAGCCATACAAGTGTGATATCTGTGACTATAAGGCAGCTTGGTCAAAATGTTTAAAACAACATGTCATGCGTATACATCCTGTAGTGAAACCGTGAAGCCTTACAAATGTGGCGCATTGTTACAGTGGAGTTTATTAATATGATGAAGGACATTCATTTGTACCGTTATTTTAACAAAGATGCCAAAGTGTGTACATATTGGTGAACTTGACTGTACCAAGCTCGGTCGTAGACATTTTGAGATGGTCATGAGTCGCTTTAATAGTCAAATAATGCACGATATGATTTACGTAACCGATATGTATGCCGATATTCCCAATATTCTGCACTAGCTTCTTGATGTCCAGGCAGCATACGACAACGTAGATCTTCCAATACTCAGGCAGAAAATGCTTAATCTGAGTATCCCTGTGAGGATTGTTAATGTCATTTGCAACATGTATATGGATCGTTCTATACTAATCCGTTGCAACGGTACACTCAAACAACCCCTCCATGTGTGGAAAGGCTTACCACAAGGATCAGTTCTAAGCCCCACTTTGTATAGTCTATATACTGCAGATCTTGAGTTCTCTGTAAATTGTTTCTGCAAAATATTGCAATACGCTGATGACATAGTCTTATATTCCTCTTCCAAACAGTTTTCAGATTGCTCGCAATCCCTTAACTCTGCCCTTTTCTATCAAGTATCGAACTTGGCTTTCGGAGCATGGTCTGTCTCTGTCAGCTGAAAAAAGCAATATTATTATCTTTACTAGGCGTAGACTCACACCAGATATAGTGATCAAAGTAAATAATGAGAGAATCCCCATTAGAAATAAGATTAAATTTTTAGGCGTCATCTTGGACCCTAAACTGTCAGGAATACACCACTTAAATTATATCTGCCAAAAGGCTGAGAAAAATATAAATATTATACGAGCACTATCAGGTGTTAGATGGGGCTCACATCCATATAAGAAAGAAAAGAAAGAAAAACATTTATTCATGACATTACACAACACACACACAAAAGACAAAAAAAAGAGCAACATTTATACGGAACAAAAGTGTTGTGGCCTGTCACGAAATGGTCCCAACTCAGCTTGTGCTAGCATTAAAATGCCAGCGCTGGTCATATAATCAAAAACTCTTATATAATGCCATAATCAGAAGCCATTTCGACTATTGCAGCTTTGTGCTAGAACCATGCAGCAAAATCGCGTTAACGAAAATGGATAAAATCCAGGCCAAGTGTCTCCGCATAATCACTGGTGCTATGAAATCATCACCTACAAGGGCACTACAGGTTGAATGCTTGGACCCACCATACGCCTTGCGAAGACAGTTCTTATCCGATCGATTTCTATCTAGAGTCCTTCAAACTTCGTCCCATCCCCTTATTCCTATTCTGGATTCACTCAACGAGCTGGTCGCAATATCTGCGTTCTGGACCCATAAAACACCCCCATTATTAATAAATAGCTATAGAAAAGTATTGCAACTCCCTTTCCCAATTCTACAAACCAGTAGGAATCCCTTATTCGAATTCAAATATGAGTGCTTAGTATTTCAACCCTCAGTTGCTAAATTCGATCTATATAAAAATCAACATGGTGCAAACAGCATATTCAACAGCATTATTGAGGAGAATTGGTCCGATCACTTACTATTTTTTACCGATGCCTCTAAGCTTCAGGATGATGGACCAGTTGGCTGTGCTGTGTGGGTTCCGAAATACAAAATTATTTTAAATTTTAAACTTCCTCCGAGAAGCTCTGTCTTCGCCGGGGAAGCCGTGTCTCTGTTAGAAGCAGTGGCTTTTATCCATTCTCATCATATTCCAAAGTCCCTTATTCTTTCGGATTCCTTGAGCTGCCTACAGGATATCCAAAAACTACCTTTTCATGCCAAGGAAAACTTCATTATCACTCTTCAAATTAGGGAAATGCTCTTCAAATGCCATATGGATAACTTGGAAGTAACCCTAGCCTGCATCCCCGGTCACAGTGGTATAGATGGCAACGAAACGGCTGACCTCAGCGCAAAGCAGGCTATCTCTATTGGCAATGAGAAATACTCATCCTATTTTGCTCGAGATGTAAAAGCTCTTGCCTTTCCAGAAATGCGCGAAACTTGGGATACTGATTGGCAATCTGGTGCGACAGCGGTCGGCAAACATTACAGGGATCTGCAACCCCTACTTCCAACAAAACCCTGGTTCTTTAAAAACAGATTAATTCCTAAAAATATAACCAGCACCATCATTCGTCTGCGTTTGGGCCATGTCTGTTCTCCTGCTTTTCTGGCCAAAATACGAGTTCGTGATCATTCCCTGTGCGAGTGCGGTTTGGACGAAGGCACTGTTGATCATATTTTTCTCAACTGTCCAAGAATTACTACCCCCTTGTATGATATCCTCCCCCCCAAATTCCCCCGTCCAGTTAACATTAAATTTCTTTTAACATTGGTACATTCTCCCTTAGTTAATGTGTTGTGTAAGTTTATCAAAATTAACAATTTGTTCTTGTAAGTAGTCTAACTATAAATGTTTGTGTTGTCTTTTGTTTTAGATTCTCATCCGAGTCTACAATAGTTTTTTGAACCGACCAATCGCTCAACAAAACACGTGTCTTTCTTAACTTTGACATTGGCGGAATCATCGACAGTCTCGATGGAGCCATAAACACAAGAATTGAATTGAATTTGTTAGGCCCATGTTAGGCCGTTTTATTGAAGGCACGTCATATTATCGTTTGAATTCATTATAAATGGTGGTTTTAAGCGAGATAAAGGTGAGTAAATGGTATAGCCGGCCTGTCGCGGCTGCTAATTGTACGGTGCTCTAAACTTCGAGGCAAATTCAATAGTTATTATTGTTTAATGGCATTCGCGCCTGTTTTGACTGCCTACGGGGACTGCGTGCGACTGCTTGCCATATATTCGAGCGCTGCTGGCATGCCCTAACGAGGTAGTGGTTGATGTAGCGAATTTAGGCCATCCAGGATCATCCTAGAATAGTTCATGCTTTGGAGGTTGCCGTTGCCATAAACGATATTTGCCGGCGGACTGTTCTTGGTCCCGCTTTGCATAGGTTCTTCTTAGATCTTGTATAGTCGAACTCACGAAAATCTGAATGGCTGAAATTCATATTAATTTCCATATCCATATTATTTAATATTATAAATGCGAAAGTAACTCTGTCTGTCTGTTACCTCTTCACGCTTCAACCGCTGGACCGATTTGGATGAAATTTGGTATGGAGATAGTTGGAGCCCTGGAAAAGGACATATACTTTTTATCCCGGACAAGCGCATAGTTCCCGCGGGAGCGCGATAACCGAATTCCGCGTGGGCGAAGTCGCGGGCAGAAGCTAGTGAGTTATATAGTCATGAATTTGACTGTGATATCGCCTGTCGTCTCTATCGTGACTATTTGTTTCAGACGCTACTGAACACTTTGGTCAGACAGCCTCTATAGAACAGAAATACCAGAATTGGACAGGAGTGTATACAAACATATGGTTAAATTTAATCAGCAATGTCTCTAGAGACAGGCTTTATTAAAGAGGAGTTGGAGGATGACGCTACGGAGGAGTGGGGCTATGGGCCCACGGAGGACCTGACGGATGAGGCGGTGGACTTGTATGCGGACCATGAGATCAAGGATGAGCTTGTGATTGGGCCGACGTCTCTGCAACCGCCTGACAGCGCCTTCGAGCCCAGAGGTATTTAGTGCCTACTAGGCACTACTTTAAGAGGGCTTATTCTGAATGTAGGCAACGTTGCGAAAAATTTGACAGCTATATGCAACGTTGCCAACTTTTGGGATAAACCTTCTTAATATGTTTCATTATCATAATACATTTGACACCACTGTCTTGTTACAATTATACAGTACCTGGGCAATGGAGCTTTGCTTGAGTGAAAATAGTTAAAAATGAATTTTCCTAGAAATGGTTCCTAGCAAAACCCGTATATGCCTAGTTTTATCTCAATTGTTAGAGCCGTTTTCGAGAACACGATTACAAATATTGCTTGTTCCATAGTATAGGATGAATATGAATCCTTCTATTTACGACCACAAAGGGTTGCCATGGAACGCTTTCATCCCACTACACAGATAAACAATGACCGTCTTTCAGAGTATTAGAAATGAAGAGATTATTACTATTTGCTTGCCGCTGCTGCACACTCGAGCTGCTGAATGCGCTCCTGGAATCAGTATCAGAGTGCAGTCTATTTGCATGGAGATGGGCAGATGTGTTGTGAAATGGTTTTCGAATTACGCCTTACAAAAAATTTTAAATTTTGTCAATATGAATGAAAGTTTTATTGGTTTTATCTTATGACAGTTTTTGTAAATATTTAAATTTCAAGTTCTATATTGTTACTTCTTTACATGGCGCTTCGGTCTGTACTGTAAATGTATTAAATAAATAAATATTATGTCATAGTAAAAGATGTATCTGGATGTATAGTAAATTTCATCTCTTGTGATGCGACGAGTGCAGTCGGGCGGCCGCGGGGATAGCGGCGCGACATGTGGCGTCAGTTGAAGTGGACAGTTTGTTACAGACCGAGCGCGCCGCGTGCCCGGCGCACGCGCAGCCGCGAGCCACGCAGCCACACTACGACACGTGAGCACACACGCTGGGGAGAAGCCATACAAGTGTAATGCCTGCGACTATAAGGCAGCTCATTCAAGTAGTTTAAAGAAACATTCAATGAGCGCTCACGCTGGTGTGAAGCCTTTCAAATGCAGACACTGTGATCATGCATGCAGCCGGAAAGGTGATTTACTAAAACACGAGAGGACACACACTGGAGAGAAACCATACAAGTGTAATGCCTGCGACTATAAGGCAGCTCGTTTAAATATTTTAAAGATACATATAATGAGCATACACGCTGGTGTGAAGCCTTTCAAATGCAGACGCTGTAATTATGCATGCAGCCAGAAAGGTGATTTACTAAAACACGAGAGGACACACACAGGAGAGAAGCCATACAAGTGTAATGTCTGCGACTATAAGTCAGCTCATTCAAGTGGTTTAAAGCAACATTTAATGAGTGTACACGCTGGTGTGAAGCCTTTCAAATGCAGACACTGTAATTATGCATGCGGCGAGAAAGGTACTTTATTAAGACACGAGAGGACACACACTGGAGAGAAGTCATACAAGTGTGATATCTGTGAGTATAAGGCAGCTAATTCAAGTAGTTTAAAGCGACATTTAATGAGCGTACACGCTGGTGTGAAGCCATTCAAATGCAGACACTGTAATTATGCATGCGGCGAGAAAGGTACTTTATTTAGACACGAGAGGACACACACTGGAGAGAAGCCATACAAGTGTGATATCTGTGAGTATAAGGCAGCTCGGTCAAGTAGGTTAAAGCAACATTTAATAAGCGTACACGCGGGTGTGAAGCCTTTCAAATGCAGACACTGTACTTATGCATCCGGCGAAAAAGGTACTTTATTAAGACACGAGAGGACACACACTGGAGAGAAGCCATACAAGTGTGATATCTGTGACTATAAGGCAGCTGATTCAAGTAGTTTAAAGAAACATTTAATGAGCGTACACGCGGGTGTGAAGCCTTTCAAATGCAGACACTGTAATTATGCATGCAGCCATAAAGGTAATTTACGAAATCACGAGAGGACACACACTGGAGAGAAGCCATACAAGTGCATACACTGTAATTATGCTTGCGGCCAGAAAGGTACTTTATTTATACACGAGAGGACACACACTGGAGAGAAGCCATACAAGTGTGATATATGTGAGTATAAGGCAGCTCACTCAATTAGTTTAAAGATCCATTTAATGAGTGTACACGCCGGTGTGAAGCCTTTCAAATGCAGACACTGTAATTATGCATGCAGCGAGAAAAGTAATTTACTAAAACACGAGAGGACACACACTGGAGAGAAGCCATACAAGTGTGATATCTGTGACTATAAGGCAGCTTGGTCAAATAGTTTAAAACAACATGTCATGCGTATACATCCTGTAGTGAAACCGTGAAGCCTTACAAATGTGGCGCATTATTACAGTGGAGTTTATTAATATGTTGAAGGACATTCATTTGAACCGTTATCTTAACGAAGATGCCAAAGTGTGTACATATTGGTGAACTTGACTGTACCAAGCTCGGTAGTAGACATTTTGAGATGTTCACGAGTCGCTTTAATAGTCAAATAATGCACGATATGATTTACGTAACCGATGTCTGCCGATATTCCCAATATTCTGCACTAGCTTCTGTCCGCGTGGAATTCGGTTATAGCGTTCCTGCGGGAACTATGCGTTGTTCCCGGACAAAAAGTAGCTTATGTCCTTTCTCGGGACTCCAACTATCTTCATTACCAAATTTTATCAAAATCGGTCCAGTAGTTTTCACGTGATGCGCGGTCAAATAAACAGACAAAAATTCTAAAAACTATTGGAATGTGTTCTGTTATCGATTCTAATTTCTTTTCTAATCTATAGATATCTCCCATGTACAGACTTTCGACCCTCTTTAGCATTATTATATGTATAGAAGATAAATAGATTAAGATTTTTGTCTGTCTATCTGTTTATTTGAGCGCGCATCACGTGAAAAAACTATTGAACCGATTTTGATGAAATTTGGTATGAAGATAGTTTGAGTTCCTAGAAAGGACATAGGCCATTTTTTCCGGGAAAAACACAGTTCCCGCGGGAACGCGACGTGTACGCTGTCTTGACGGTCACGTTGTGCTACCATGTAATCATAAAGTCAAAGTATCTTTATTGTTTTGCACAGGTAAACAAATACAGGTGTTAAAAGTAATAGGAAATAAATGATAGTAGATTTATGTAAGTGATTTGTATTTTTGACAGCCGTCATAGAACACTAGATCGGCATAGGTTTAGCGTCCAGTGGCTGAACCCCGATTACCCGACCGTTTAGCAGTTGCTCCGCTACTTGAAGCTAGATGGCGAGCCGAACGCAAAGCATATTTTATTGCTTAACAGTTTACAACTTACAACCCGAAGTCTCTGTGTAATAAGAGGATTTCAAAAAAGAGTTCTGGTTTTAATATTAGTTGTAAATTGTTTAGAAATACACTTTGCGTTTGGCTCGCCATCTAGCTTCAAGTAGCGGTAGAAACTGCTAAACGGTCGGGTAATCGGGGTTCAGCCACTGGCCGCTAGATGTCGATCTAGTGTTAACCCGGGTTTCGGAGCACGCACTACAGTATAGACTCTGCCACTGTTGTATCATTTCTGTAAGCTGCCGTGTACCCTATGGGTCGTCGACGTCGCGCCCGTCCCTCCCTGGGGGGAACAGACGGTCGAGCGGCAGGGGAGCACGTTGAATTTGTGCGTCATCGTTGCGTGTCAATCTCGTGTCCATATACACAAGTCACCGCCAGCTGCGACCGTGCGACGGCGGCCGACCGACGCTAGTGACGCTCCACGAATGACAGTCCCGTCGCCCGCACACTTCATTCCATCCCTCTGTCCTGCATCCCCGCCGCCCGCGAACCGTGGGAGTGTCACACAAACGAATTTGCTTACCTAAATCACAACATTTAATAGTTCTCCCTGGTAGTACTATTAAATGTTGTGATTTAGGCGGACACGGCCTATAATACAAAAGCACGATTTATAACACAATTCTAATGAAGTGTCAATGTTTGCGTGAGAGGACGTCTGTACACCTGTGAATGTGTGTGTACTACACTACGCGGGCCAAAGATCCACTCTCCATCTCCGGATGAAACAAATGACGGTAAGTGTCGTGAAGATATTCGGATCTGCTTCGCTATAGGAATAATGGTTTATTCACATACACGACAATAAGAGAAATTATAATCATGGGTAAATACAGTGGGATACACATAGCACCATAAACCTGGGATAGATAGTTTCTACTCGGTCATAGCTGTAATCTCAACACAACCGCTAGGTTCCTGCCTTACAGGTGCTCGGATGGAGACTCTTGGCATGACCAAATACCACGTTGGAGAAACCTGCCGCTTGCGCGGTGTGGCAGCCCCATCCGACACACATGGGATGCCGCACCCATGGCTCAGATCCAGAGCTGTCACACGTTTCCTTTCAACCAACGTGGGTGCAATAGGAGACACCGCTTCATTGACCCCGTCTCGGCTATTGAGGCGGCACCCAATAGTCAGACAGCCAGGACTCCACGATGCCTTTTATCCTATTGACCGGCTGACCCTCCTACCTTCCCCTTATAGGCCGCCCCAAATCCTCCAAATAGTGGTCATGCCGTTCTGAAGACATACAAGGATTCACCTTCGACGCCAAGGTTTCCCAAGGCCATCGTGTCAACAGAACCTAGGGGCTTGCAACCCCACCGATGCCGAAGTTTCCTCCAGTCATCGTCGCAAATAGGCATCAGACCGCGTTTGAGCCAAGACCACAACCAGGGCCGTACTAGAACATACATAGGTTCCTTTCAGATATGGTACAGAAGCAAACACTCACCAGTGATTCTTCTCTCACCTCTCGCCAGCCGGCAGGCGGCAACTCATCATCAATCATGATTTTACCTGCATTTTCCTCTCCAATCGTCCAATAAGTTCCCTCTATAATACGCGCTCTTTTCACCCCATAGACAGCGCTATGACAGGTGACACAGATTAAACAGTACACGTCGTACAACAGGCATAGACAAGAAAGCATACCAATGAGTTAGTAACACATCGCGTGGATCCGCGACAGTAAGGACCAACGGAATCAACCGCCTGAACTCGCGCCCAAAGAGTGGATCATTGGCCCGCGCAGGTGGTACACACACATTTACAAGTGTACAAACATCCTCGTATATAGGATATTGGATGTGACTCAAGATCAATCGTTCCGATTTTCATGCTTTTAACACCCTTTGCAGCTTTTTTGGCGTACCGCTAGCACTGAATGGCCAAACGCAATACCACTGCTGCAATGTATGTACTTTATGAGTTCACCTCAGTGACATGAGTGTGACAGACGTGACAACCCTACCTTGAGAAACCGAAAATAGCGACTATCCAAAGACCGATGTGCGTTATTTATGGCTGGGTCCTGTACTAGGTTTTAAGGTATTTTTTGAAGTAGTAAGTAATTATTTTTGTATAAAACATTTATCTTGGTTTGGTTGTTTCTTAGTTATAGACCGCCTATTAGGAGTATAATAGGTAACGAAAAACTGTTCTCACTTATTTTAAGCTATTGTCATAAATGTATGTTAATGTATTAATTTTTTAGTGCCATGTTGAAAACAACGCGCGAGCAGCGATCTCGAAAAAGTGTCTATTTCATTTGTATTGTAATTTTTTCAGTGCCTACATACTCTATTTTCATACAAAAAAATTAACATTTCTCTCGGTTTTCTGGCACTGAATGCTATAGAAGAGACTGTTCTTTGTATGCCATTTTTATTATAGTACTTACTCGTAACTTTATTAGCTTAATGTTACGTTAATAAAGAAAAATACTGAACGTTTTTAAATTTGGTTTTGTTTTTAGTCAGTTAAGCACAAACATCTACATATACTCTATCATGAGGAAAGCTGCATGGCGTTGCAAATTAAAATCAAAAGTTATGTCATGAAATACCTAATTTGCACTGGGGGTCGGCTCCAATGATTGAGAATGTGATCTCTATTTATTTATACAAGCGATTTAAGAAACGGCTCTAATGATTTGGAATAAGTCCAATATTAATATTATAAATGCGAAAGTAACTCTGTCTGTTACCACTTCACGCTTCAACCGCTGGACCGATTGAGATGAAATTGGGCATGGAGAATAGTTGGGTTCCCGGGAAAGGACATAATAATATCTCGGAAAAACGCATGGTTCCCGCGGGAACGCGATAACCTAATTAAACGCGGGCAGAAGCTAGTTTGGAATATAAGGAGTTTACAGGGGCCCCTTGGAAAAGAGGTAAAAGAATATCGTCAAATATGACCACTTGTGTCCTATTTTTCAGTACCATAAAAACGTATTAAGCCTAATCTATGATTCGCCATTCGTTAAAACAAGGTTAAAACTCGCTCAATGTGAAATAGGATGCTCCTATGCCTCATCACTAAACATCAACTGGCAAATGTCAAGTGCCGGTCATTCTTAAATCTCCCCCCTACTGCAGCAATCCCAGTACCGGCACCAGAATCGATGGTTAAAATAATTTGTCTGGCTTTATGGTCTAAGTGGTCATTACCTTGCACAGCGAAAAAAAAACTGCATGTATGGTTTTGTTTTGTCAATGGGTGCGTTCCGTATCGCGCTCACAGCGCTTTGAGCGCAAACGTCAAAGTGACATTTGACAATATAATTGACAGGACGATTCCCAATTTAAAGAAAAAGTTTGACAGTTACTAGAGTTGGCACCGTGAGCGTGCTTATGATCGTTCCGAATCAAAAACGCGCTCACACGATCGTGAGCGTAACAATAGTAACAATCGATACGCAACCTTTGAGTATATAGCCACTGGAGATGCCATACATGGGCGATCCCCTCCGGCAAAGTACATGGTTCAACTGTTCAAAGTCTTTATATAAACCCACTTGAAGGTCGCTTCACCGCCATTTTGCATCGTTCCGTGACGCGAGACGTTTCTCCTGAAAAATGGTGTCTTGTGCGGTATTCTCGTGTAAAAGGCGATCTGAACGCTCAAATTCGCAACTAAATCGCGTTTCCTATCATAGATAAGTATTTTTACTAACTATTAAATGTGTATTGAAGTAAAATCTCTATTTAAAGAAAAAACTTTTGCGATACGTAAACGTCAGAAAAATGTAAACATGAATGGGAGCGAATCGGTCTAGGGATGTGACAAAAGTCAAAAAAGCGACTCAACTTTTGAGTAAATCATTCATTCATTCAATCAATGAGGTTTATTTAATAGTCAAGTAAAAGGTCAGTCTAGGTAAAAGGAATACAATATTTAGTTGGGGACTACGAGGGATGTGTAATGCATATACTATCATTTAAATACATTATTTCATATAATCCTTTTAGATTTCTGTATTAATATCAAAACAAGCTTCTGTTTGATAGTTCTTTAATTCTAGTCTTTTCTTACAATACAAATTCACGCGTCTCTCAGTTCCCATACTCCGTCTAAAGTGTCACTTTGACATCCTGTCCACAGACTCATCAATCCTTCACATATGTTCCAAACCATTCTTACAACATCTTCCCTTTTTTAAATAAAGTACTTAAATCAATATTAATATTTGAAAGCTTATACAAATTAAATAATTGCTTAACTAAGGAACATAATCTTCCAGCCACTTAGGTGGCATTCTTTTTCTATGGCTACGTTGCAAAATTTCTTCTTGAACATAACAATCATTTTCTGATCTTAAATTAGAATCACAATTTTCACTTGTCATCTTATTATCTAATACAATGTTAGGCGCATCAGGAATGGCCCTGTCACCTTGGGATACCAACAATTTTGGTACACAATCATTACTCCCTCCATGTCTTTCCTTATCACTTTTATACTTTGACACATCAGAATGACAATATGAAGGCAAACTTACATCTTTTATATGTGGAGATGGAATTAAATGCCATCTATTCCGTCGAAACAACCCTCTTATTGTACTCACTATATAAGACCTAGGTTCTGGTGCTTTTTTTACCACTGTTCCATATTCCTTCAAGTCAATTATCCATACCTTTTCTCCTTTACTCAAATCCCTTAAATTCCTTGTCCTGTGCCTTTTATTATAATATTGTTTAATTCTTTCCTTTTTTTTACTTTCTTTCTTTTCAAAATCCAACTTTGAATAAACTGTTTTTTGTAAGTCCTCTGGTAATCTAGGCAAATTATCCCTTAACTTTCGTCTGAACATCAACTCTGCAGGAC
The DNA here is from genome assembly GCA_963971205.1 of Aethes cnicana. Taxonomy (NCBI): domain Eukaryota; kingdom Metazoa; phylum Arthropoda; class Insecta; order Lepidoptera; family Tortricidae; genus Aethes; species Aethes cnicana. Next base: position 1,365,322 of record OZ020299.1, on the reverse strand, counting down.
TATAACCAAACTCTAAAGGTGTATTTCTGTAAATTAACAGGGCCATATGTATATCTTCATTTTTTTTCAAAAGATTTTTTGCGATTTTTACTGCCGACTCTGCACATCCATTACTCTGGGAGTAATATGGACTGCTGGTGATGTGCTCAAAATTATATTGTTTTGCAAATTCTTTAAATTTACTTTTGAATTGAGTTCCACAATCTGTTCGAACTAATTCTGGAATACCAAACCGTGAGAATATGTCTTTACATTGCTCAATTACATTATGTTCAGTAATACTGTTCATTTTTTTTATTTCCAAATATCTAGAATAAAAGTCTATGATCACCATATACCACATGTTATTGTGATAAAACAAATCTATCCCTATCTTTTGCCAAGCTCTCATTGGCTGTTTTTCTAATAAAATATCTTCTTTATAATTCTTTCTTTGTTCAATACACTGAGGACAACTCTGAATTATTTTTTCTATCTGTGTAGCCATACCTAGCCACCACACAGTTTGTTTTGCCCTACTCCTGCATTTGGTTATTCCCAAATGACCTTCATGTATTTTATTTAACATGTGCAACTGCAATGATGCTGGTACTACTATACGAGATTTATATAACAGAATGTCATTAACCACACACAGATCAAATCTGTACTGATAATATTGTTTGAGATTTGGTATTAATTTTGATTGATTTGGCCAGCTTGTTTGACTAAATTCCATAATTTTTTTACATGTGAAACATTTACTTTGTTCCAGTTTAATATCAGCCAAAAGTTGATCCTTGAGAGGAATGTTTTGCAAGACAGCATTGATGAATAAAGCTGAACTGTTATCTAATGTATTATCATTGTCTTTATTCAAAATTGGATTTCTAGACAAGGCATCAGGAAAACTTAACTTTTTTCCTGGAATGTAGCAAACTGTGTAATTGAATCTAGTTAATCTCATTCTAAATGACATCAATCTTGGTGTTAACAAAAACATATAGACGATGTTTTGTTTGTAATATCTGTAATAAAGGCTTGTGATCTGTCTCCAGAATTATTTTTATACCATATACAAAATCTTTAAACCTTTCTACAGCCCAAGTTAATGCCAAACATTCTTTCTCTATCTGTGAGTATCGCTTTTCCGTGTCATTTAATGTTCTACTTGCATATGCTACAATATTCCTACTTTTGTCATGATTCTCCTGCATCAATGTGGCACCTAACCCATACGAACTGCTGTCGGCCCCTATTATAATTTTACTCTTAGGATTATAATGCGCCAATATAGGAGCCTGCTGTAATTTCTTTTTTACATTTTCAAAAGCCATCTGTTGCTGGTGTCCCCAGAGAAAAACATTTTCTTTTCTTAAAAGCATATATAAGGGCTGCAATACCTCAGTTTTATTTTCAATAAACCTGGCCATATAATTAATCATTCCTAAAAATTGCATGACCTGTTTTTTTGATTTTGGTACTTCAAAATTAGTAATAGCCTCTATTCTTTTAGGATCTACTTGAATTCCCTCCGAATTTATAATATGCCCTAAGTAATGCACTTCTTTAACACCAAATACACATTTACTTTTATTGATTGTAATGCCTTTTTCATTTAATCTGTGTAATACCTGTCTCAGAATTTTGTCATGTTCCTCAATACTATTTGCATGTACCAAAATATCATCTACATGAGTTACTACACCTTTTATGCCTTCAAAAAGCTGAGAAAACTTCATTGAGAAATACTCTGGTGCACAGTTAAGGCCAAATGGTAGTCTAGTATACATATACCGTCCAAAAGGTGTTATTATGGTTGTCAATCTAGCCGATTCCTCAGTAAGTTGAATTTGATGAAAACCTGCCGTTGCATCTAATTTAGAGAAAAAATTTGACCCTTCAAGTAATGCCAAAGTAACCTCTACTTTTGGAATAGGAAAAATTGGCCTTAAAATGTTTTTATTGAGTTCTGTGTAATCGCCACAAATTCTGATTTTATCTGCTTCCTTAGGGACCACAACAACTGGAGAAACATACTGAGTTGGCTCCTCGATTCTCGTCATTACTCCTAATTCACAAAGCCTATCCAATTCTTGTTTTACTTTATCTAATAATGGTATAGGAACCACCCTTGGGGTACACTGAATATAGCTTTTACTTTGATCCATCAATTGGATGCTGAATGGTTCTTTAAAAACGCCTAACTCATCAAACAGCTTGGGAAATTCTTTCTCTACATTCACCTGACTCTCATTAGTAATACTATTGATCAATTTGTCCTCCTTTACAACATCTAGCAAAATGACCAATCCTCGTACATTTCAAACATCTTGAATGCAGGGCAGGACACTGCTGCCGAGTTTTGTGCATTTGCCGGCCACAAAACCAACATTGCTTCTGACTGGCACCAACTTTATTTATTTCTTTGTCTTCTACCGAAAAGATACTTTGATTAAGTTCAAAATCTTCAACATTTTTAGCGATTTGAACGGCCTGGTCCAACGTCAAGGTAACATTCAACAACATTTTTTCTCTTGCTTTCTTGCTTAATACTCCAACAACCACTTTATCTCTTATCATTTCCTCTTTAGATTCTTTGAAATTACAAACTTCTGCCAACACATGCAAGTCTCTTAAAAATTCATCAACACTTTCTCCTGGCTCCTGTTTTCTGGTATTGAATTTAAATCTAGAATATACCGGATTTCTTTTCGGTGTAAAATATTCTTCTATCTTTTGAAGAGCTACCTGCAAAGTGCATTGCGTATCTATGTTTGTACCCACCGCATTGATGTTTAACTGTATTGCTAAATCCTCCGCCTTTTCACCCATCAGATACAACAATGTATCGATCTTGTCTCTCTCTGTTTTATTCGCACCGTCGCTCACTGATAAATAACGTTCAAACCGTTTCCTCCACTTGCTCCAGTGTTCTGGTACAAAATCAAACTGGTTCGGTGCGGCAACCAAACACGGCGTGTTAACATTAATAATTTGCACAGCATCCTTTTCCTCCGTCATTTTGTACAAATTTTACCCCGCTGCCACCATGTATTAATATCAAAACAAGCTTCTGTTTGATAGTTCTTTAATTCTAGTCTTTTCTTACAATACAAATTCACGCGTCTCTCAGTTCCCATACTCCGTCTAAAGTGTCACTTTGACATCCTGTCCACAGACTCATCAATCCTTCACATATGTTCCAAACCATTCTTACAACAATTTCCAAAAGATCCCTATATAAAGGAGAATTCTTGGAAACCGACACGTGTTATCTGTTCGGAGCATTTTGCTGACGACCCTTATCCATACTACTACTACTACTACAGCCTATTTGCGTCCCACTGCTGGGCACAGGCCTCCCCTCATCATGAGAGGGTTTGGGCTATAGTCCCCACCCGGGCCCATACTACCATACTATCCATATTCATATTATAAATGCGAAAGTAACTCTGTCTGTCTGTCTGTTACTTACCCCTTCACGCTTCAACCGCTGGACCGATTGAGATTAAATCTGGCATGGAGTTAGTTGGGGTCCCGGGAAAGGACATAGGCTACTTTTCATCCCGGAAGAACGCATAGTCGAATTCCCGCGGGAACGCGATAATCGAATTCCACGCGGGCAAAGTCGCGGGCAGAAGCTAGTATTATATTTTTTTTAAATAAAAAAAAAACCGCCTTTAACCTCCCGACAGGCTGAGATGTCAATGTCAAGTTCACTATATGATTATCATTTCTTTGGGTCGGTTCACTTGACACCGACTTCGCAGTTTGTCGGAGTTTGAAGGCGGTTTATATTTTTTCATTTCATTTTTTTTCGGGTAGGTACAGTTTCCAAACATTACTACAGAAGTACATAAGTAACTCTGAAGTCTTCGAAATTGACACCAAAATCATCTATGTGCTTGCTAATTTCGAGGAGTTCCCTCATTTTCTCATGGATCCCATCATCAGAACTAAACCAAATTATTATGGGACCAACTTGGAAGTACCACCTTTCGAACAAAAAAAGAATAATCGAAATCGGTTCACGTTTTCTATTTATTTTTGGTGAATATACATGAAAAAAAAGATTCCGACGAATTAAGAACCTCCTCCTTTTTTTGAAGTCGGTTAATAAATGGGAAAGTTTATTTGTTTGTCCTTCCTTCACGTCGCAACGGAGAGGTTTTATGTCGTGATTTTTTGTTTAGAGTTAATGGAAGGCTGGAAGGTGACATAGGCTACTTTTTACCACGGGAAAACATCTTATTCCCGTGGGAAAATACATTGTTTCGTTTTTGGTTTCCTATAACTATCGCTATGTATAGAACCATTAGTTGCCTGAATTCTTAGTACTTACATACGGATGAAGTCGCGGGTAAAATATGCGCAGGAATATTGAAATGTAAAATCCCGTTTTTTTCCGTTACTGTGGGAATTTCGGGAAATCTTAGATTGCTCCCCTACATTCCCTATGGAATCTGCATTCCAAATTTCAGCTCTCTACGACCAGTAGATTCGGCTCTGCGTTGATCGATCAGTCAGTCAGTAAGTCAAACAGTCAGTCAGTTTCTTGTTATATATATATATATATATATATATATATATATATATAGATTTATATATATATATATATATAGATTTCATGTACATAGGCTCTTACAAATACCAATCTACTTTAATTTTTTTACATATGTATCCGCCCGGAAACTTCGGGCAACAGTTCATTCCACAGTTAAAAAACTGTGTGTGGGCTAAGGACACAAATACAGATACAGACATACATACATACAAACAAATATATTTTTGGGTATCTTCAATGTACAGAAAATTCACTTTAACAATTTCATTATTTGTGTCTGTTGAGTTCTGCGTTGTTTGGTGGTGTGCTGTACGTGTTTACCTCGCCCCCCGCTAAAAGTGGCGAAAAAATTTGTTCGAAGCTTAGATTAAGTAGAGTTGACGTTATGGCATCTCCAGTGGCTATATACTCAAAGTACGCAACACTTGTGAACGCTGTGATCGCTTTGAGCGCGATACGGAACGCACCCAATATGACAGTTAACTGTCACATCAGTGAGTGACAGTGACATCATTTTGTTTTTGTTTGTTTGTTTGGCCCATGTTAGGCCGTTTTATTGAAGGCACGTCATATTATCGTTTGAATTCATTATAAATGGTGGTTTTAAGCGAGATAAAGGTGAGTAAATGGTATAGCCGTCCAGTCGCAGGTGGCTGCTCCAGCCGCGGCTGCTAATTGTACGGTGCTCAAAACTTCGAGGCAAATTTAATAGTTATTATTGTTTAATGGCATTCACGCCTGTTTTGACTGCCTACGGGGACTGCGTGCGACTGCTTGCATATATGCTGCTGCTGGCATGCCCTAACGAGGTAGTGGTAGATGTAGCGAATTTAGGCCATCCAGGATCATCCTAGAATAGTTCATGCTTTGGAGGTTGCCGTTGCCATAAACGATATTTGCCGGCGGACTGTTCTTGGTCCCGCTTTGCATAGGTTCTTCTTAGATCTTGTATAGTCGAACTCACGAAAATCTGAATGGCTGTTTTTTCACAAATAAATATCTCATTTTGTTGTAAAATTATTTTGAAATCCATATTAATTTCCATATCCATATTATTTAATATTATAAATGCGAAAGTAACTCTGTCTGTTACCTCTTCACGCTTCAACCGCTGGACCGATTTAGATGAAATTTGGTATTGAGATAGTTGGAGCCCTGGAAAAGGACATATACTTTTTATCTTGGACAAGCGCATAGTTTCGAGGCGAAGCTAGTAAGTTATATAGTCATGAATTTGACTGTGATATCGCCTGTCGTCTCTATCGTGACTTGTTTGTTTCAGGCGCTACTGAACACTTTGGTCAGACAGCCTCTATAGAACAGAAATACCAGAACTGGACAGGAGTGTATACAAACATATGATTAAATTTAATCAGCAATGTCTCTAGAGACAGGGTTTATTAAGGAGGAGTTGGAGGATGACGCTACGGAGGAGTGGGGCTGTGGGCCCACGGAGGACCTGACGGATGAGGCGGTGGACTTGTATGCGGACCATGAGATCAAGGATGAGCTTGTGATTGGGCCGACGTCTCTGCAACCGCCTGACAGCGCCTTCGAGCCCAGAGGTATTTAGTGCCTACTAGGCACTACTTTAAGAGGGCTTATTCTGAATGTAGGCAAGGTTGTGAAAAATTTGACAGCTATATGCAACGTTGCCAACTTTTGGGATAAACCCGCTTAATATGTTTCATTATCATAATACATTTGACACCACTGTCTTGTTACAATTATACAGTACCTGGGCAATGGAGCTTTGCTTGAGTGAAAATAGTTAAAAATGAATTTTCCTAGAAATGGTTCCTAGCAAAACCCGTATATGCCTAGTTTTATCTCAATTGTTAGAGCCGTTTTTGAGAACACGATTACAAATATTGCTTGTTTCATAGTATAGGATGAATATGAATCCTTCTATTTACGACCACAAGGGGTTGCCATGGAATGCTGTCATCCCACTACACAGATAAACAATGACCGTCTTTCAGAGTATTAGAAATGAAGAGATTATTACTATTTGCTTGCCGCTGCTGCACACTCGAGCTGCTGAATGCGCTCCTGGAATCAGTACCAGAGTGCAGTCTATTTGCATGGAGATGGGCAGATGTGTTGTGAAATGGTTTTCGAATTACGCCATACAAAAAATTTTAAATTTTGTCAATATGAATAAAAGTTTTATTGGTTTTATCTTATGACAGTTTTTGTAAATATTTAAATTTCAAGTTGTATATTGTTACTTCTTTACATGGCGCTTCGGTCTGTACTGTAAATGTATTAAATCAATAAATATTATGTCATAGTAAAAGATGTACGAGGGGCGTTCAAAATATTCTCGGTATTGGAATGAAAACAAACAAGTATGAACAGTTTGATATTTTTTATTTTTCAATATACTCCCCCCCTATGTTAATACACTTAAAAGATCGATCAATTTTTTTTTTTAATCCCTCATAAAAATATTTTTTATCCTTGGTATAAAAGTGCTCCTCTACTGCCGCCTTCAACGCCTCATCGTCAAAAAATCGATTTCCACGCAGATCCTTTTTGAGATTGGGGAACAAAAAGAAGTCGCTGGGGGCTAAGTCCGGACTATACGGTGGATGAGTTATAGTTCCGAACCCACATTCAGCAATAGCTGCCTTGGCAATATGAGCAGTATGGACAGGGGCGTTGTCATGCAGAAGCAGAATACCTTTAGACAACTTTCCTCGCCTTTTTTCTTTTATTGCGTCCCTTAATTGATGTAGAATATTCGCGTAGTACTGTCCCGTGATATTTACACCTTTTTCTTTATAATCGATCAACAATACTCCTTCACAATCCCAAAATATTGTTGCCATGACCTTGCCAGCGGAAGGGACGACCTTGAACTTCTTGGGATGAGCTGAACCCTTAATGTGCCACTGCATGGACTCCTGTTTACTCTCTGGGTCATAATGATGAACCCAGGTTTCATCTCCAGTAACTATCTTTTGCAGCACCTCATCAGGATTTTCACCACACAGGTCAATAAAATCGGAACAGCAAGCTGCACGCACATCTTTTTGAAGTCGAGTCAGCATTCGCGGAACCCATCTTGCACTGACCTTTGACATATTAAGATGGTCATGGATAATGTCATGTACGGTACCAATAGAAAGATTGGTTACTTGAGCTATTGATTTTATCTTCACTCGACCATCTTCCAATATAAGGTTTTCCACCTGATCAATATTTTCTTGTGAAGTAGCTACTACAGGCCGGCCAGGTCTAGGGTCATCTTCAATACTCTCCCTGCCACGTTTGAATTCGCTTGACCACTTTTGAATTGTAGATAAAGAAGGAGCAGACTCACGGTAAACACAATCCATTTCCTCTTTTATGGTTTTTTGGTTTTTACCCTGTTTCGTCAAGAATTTTATTACGGAACGATGTTCTAATTTCGTTAACATTGTTAATTCACTCATTGTGTTCGTGTTTGTTCAGAAATTGCAGAAAAACAAAAGAACATCTCGGTTTGAATTATACTTTTTTTTAATGTCAAAGAATGAACCTTACCAGCCAGTAACAAAACAAATTCAAAAAGAGGTTATAAGATATCAATACCGAGAATATTTTGAACGCCCCTCGTATCTGGATGTATAGTAAATTTCATCTCTTGTGATGCGATGAGTGCAGTCGGGAGGCCGCGGGGATAGCGGCGCGATATTTGGCGTCAGTTGAAGTGGTCAGTTTGTTACAGACCGAGCGCGCCGCGTGCCCGGCGCACGCGCAGCCGCGAGCCACGCAGCCACACTACGACACGTGAGCACACACGCTGGGGAGAAGCCATACAAGTGTGATATCTGTGAGTATAGGGCAGCTAATTCAAGTAGTTTAAAGCGACATTTAATGAGCGTACACGCTGGTGTGAAGCCATTCAAATGCAGACGCTGTAAATATGCATGCAGCCAGAAAGGTGATTTACTAAAACACGAGAGGACACACACAGGAGAGAAGCCATACAAGTGTAATGTCTGCGACTATAAGTCAGCTCATTCAAGTGGTTTAAAGCAACATTTAATGAGTGTACACGCTGGTGTGAAGCCTTTCAAATGCAGACACTGTAATTATGCATGCGGCGTGAAAGGTACTTTATTAAGACACGAGAGGACACACACTGGAGAGAAGCCATACAAGTGTGATATCTGTGAGTATAAGGCAGCTAATTCAAGTAGTTTAAAGCGACATTTAATGAGCGTACACGCTGGTGTGAAGCCATTCAAATGCAGACACTGTAATTATGCATGCGGCGAGAAAGGTACTTTATTTAAACACGAGAGGACACACACTGGAGAGAAGCCATACAAATGTGATATCTGTGAGTATAAGGCAGCTAATTCAAGTAGTTTAAAGCGACATTTAATGAGCGTACACGCTGGTGTGAAGCCATTCAAATGCAGACACTGTAATTATGCATGCGGCGTGAAAGGTACTTTATTAAGACACGAGAGGACACACACTGGAGAGAAGCCATACAAGTGTGATATCTGTGAGTATAAGGCAGCTAATTCAAGTAGTTTAAAGCGACATTTAATGAGCGTACACGCTGGTGTGAAGCCATTCAAATGCAGACACTGTAATTATGCATGCGGCGAGAAAGGTACTTTATTTAAACACGAGAGGACACACACTGGAGAGAAGCCATACAAATGTGATATCTGTGAGTATAAGGCAGCTAATTCAAGTAGTTTAAAGCGACATTTAATGAGCGTACACGCTGGTGTGAAGCCATTCAAATGCAGACACTGTAATTATGCATGCGGCGAGAAAGGTACTTTATTAAGACACGAGAGTACACACACTGGAGAGAAGCCATACAAGTGTGATATATGTGAGTATAAGGCAGCTCACTCAATTAGTTTAAAGGTCCATTTAATGAGTGTACACGCCGGTGTGAAGCCTTTCAAATGCAGACACTGTAATTATGCATGCAGCGAGAAAAGTAATTTACTAAAACACGAGAGGACACACACTGGAGAGAAGCCATACAAGTGTGATATCTGTGACTATAAGGCAGCTTGGTCAAAATGTTTAAAACAACATGTCATGCGTATACATCCTGTAGTGAAACCGTGAAGCCTTACAAATGTGGCGCATTGTTACAGTGGAGTTTATTAATATGATGAAGGACATTCATTTGTACCGTTATTTTAACAAAGATGCCAAAGTGTGTACATATTGGTGAACTTGACTGTACCAAGCTCGGTCGTAGACATTTTGAGATGGTCATGAGTCGCTTTAATAGTCAAATAATGCACGATATGATTTACGTAACCGATATGTATGCCGATATTCCCAATATTCTGCACTAGCTTCTGTCCGCGACTTCGTCCGCGTGGAATTTGGTTATAGCGTTCCCGCGGAAACTATGCCTTTTTCCCGGACAAAAAGTAGCTTATGTCCTTTCTCGGGACTCCAACTATCTTCATACCAAATTTTATCAAAATCGGTCCAGTAGCTTTCACGTGATGCGCGGTCAAATAAACAGACAAAAATTCTAAAAAACTGTTGGAATGTGTTCTGTTATCGATTCTAATCTCTTTTCTAATCTATCGATATCTCCCATGTACAGACTTTCGACCTTCTTTATTTAGCATTATTATATGTATAGAAGATAAATAGATTAAGATTTTTGTCTGTCTATCTGTTTATTTGAGCGCGCATCACGTGAAAAAACTATTGAACCGATTTTGATGAAATTTGGTATGAAGATAGTTGGAGTTCCTAGGAAGGACATAGGCCATTTTTTTCCGGGAAAAACACAGTTCCCGCGGGAACGCGACGTGTACGCTTTAAAATTCTCAAACAAATATGGAGTGACGTAAATAAGAAAAAAACTTGTATTGGACTTTTTAATGATTTATCTAAGGCGTTTGACTGTGTTGCGCACAACTTGCTATTAAAACAACTGGAACATGTTGGAATTCGGGGAACTCCTTTAAAGTTAATAGAGAACTATCTCACAAACAGACTGCAAGCTACTGTATTAGATACTTACGATAAAACTTCTAAAACCGTAATATCAATAAAGTCAGATTATGAAAAAGTTTCGGAGGGTGTACCCCAAGGTAGTGTGCTCGGGCCCCTTTTTGTTTTTGGTATACATTAATGAGTTTCCATTGATAATCAATCATCTATGTGTCATGTTTGCTGATGATGCTACTATTTTTATAACTGAAGACAAACTCGAGGACTCTGATGTCACAAGTGAATTATACAATACAATAAATACTACTATGAACTGGTTGTCATCCTTGAACTTACAAGTAAATTTAGATAAAACGAAAATTCTGGAATTCACAGGCTATAAGCAGGCACTACAAAATATAAATGTAACTATCAATAGCAAAAAACTCGAGCAAATAGATAACACACATTTTTTGGGCATTACTATAAATTGTCATTTAAACTGGAAGTCGCACATTGAAAAAATTAACAAAAAGCTTTCCAAAAGTTGTTATGCACTTGCACTGTCCATATTAAAAAATGTAACGTCAATAGAAGTAGCTTTTCAAACATATTATGGATATGTGTACCCTCTACTATCATACGGCGTAATCTTTTGGGGTAACTCAGTTAATGTACTATCCACATTCATGTACCAGAAGAAATGTTTAAGAATTATGTTTAATCTCAAAAATACTGATTCATTAAGGCCTGTTTTCAAAAAAATTCAACTGTTAACCCTAAAATGTATATATATATTAGAAATTTCCGTATTTATCAAACAACAAAATGAGCACTTTGTTAAACGAAGCGATGTAAAGCCTAACCTTAGGAGACAATACAAGAATGACCTATGTACTGTGCCACCGTCCAGCTATATAGTAAAGAAAAGTGCATATGCTAATGGTATTAAAATTTACAATCATTTGCCGACGTGTATTAAAATACTGGATGGTAATAGATTTAAGATGAAAATTAAAGAATGGCCCTTAAATGAATGTTTCTATGACTTAAATGAATATTTTGGTACAAGTAATTAGAACACGAGTGTCATTATCACAGCAATTTAATTGTATAAATTAATAATTTTGTTACATTATATCTTAAACCTATAGTTAATTAAATGTAAGACAACTTATATCTTAACTATTGTACGTCCGAAAAGGGCAAACTGTTGAATCTATTTTTTTATAATTTAACACCTTGTACTACACAGTTTAAACAATAAAGTTTTATTATTATTCTTTTATTATTATTATTATTTGTTGGTACATTTTCATGTCACGGGCCCATGGGGACCCGGTCATTCGCATTCATGGGGCCGAGGCCAACATGAAGAGGCTTTTGGTACCTTTTACTAGAAATGTGAGATGGCCGCAACTGTGGAGATCTGTCCTCCCAATACAACATGAGGCTGTACTGGCGGACAGCCCTCCCCAGATGCCAAACTATTGCCGAGGAAGGAAGAGACTTGGAGTGGGCTATGTGGATGGGAGGTGTCTACTGGAAAATCGGGCTATGGAGTGAGATAACGGACATCTGCCGGATCAATATCTCACAAATCGAAAGCAAGGCAGACGGCGACTCGCCGCTTACGCACTAACCAAGAGGCTAGCCTACGTGGGCCCCCTATACAGGCCACCGCACGGGTGGCGTGGGAGCAACACTGTTGTAAGCAGCTAAGGGTGTGGAGAGGTGTGCACCGGTTTCGCCATCGCGGGTCGCGCCTTTTGCGCACCCGGAGCGGGTTTCCCCGTTATTACGCAGATTGAGGAGCACTTCCACCCTTTCAAGCATATAGCTCCTGCGCTCCACTCTGGGCGGCCAACTAAGGCAATCCAGAGGCGGGGGAGGTGTGTAGCTGTGTGTATGTGTGTGTATGGCGCTTGTGTGTGTGTGCCCCCAGGAGGTCTCGGGTGCGAGGTGTCGCCGCTCACCATCGGCCCGCCACAGGCCGCCCTGCGCTGACTGACTGCACCGGTGGTACAACACCAGGTGGGCGATGGGGTCGTCACATCCCTACGCCGTTATTATTATTATTATTGACGGTCACGTTGTGCTACCATTTAATCATAAAGTCAAAGTCAAAGTATCTTTATTGTTTTGCACAGGTAAACAAATACAGGTGTTAAAAGTAATAGGAAATAAATGATAAGTAGTTGATTTATGTAAGCGATTTGTATTTTTGACTGCCGTCATAGAGAAATGATACAAGAAGAGTGGCAGAGTCTGTACTGTAGTGCGTGCTCCGGAACCCGTTAACACTAGATCGACATCTAGCGTCCAGTGGCTGAACCCCGATTACCCGACCGTTCAGCAGTTGCCCCTCTACTTGAAGTTAGATGGCGAGCCGAACGCAAAGCATATTTTATTTTATTGCTTAACAGTTTACAACTTACAACCCGAAGTTTCTCAGTAATATAAGGATTTCCAAAAAAGAGTTCTGGTTTTAATATCAGTTGTAAATTATTTAGAAATACACTTTGCGTTTGGCTCGCCATCTAGCTTCAAGTAGCGGTAGAAACTGCTAAACGGTCGGGTAATCGGGGTTCAGCCACTGGACGCTAGATGTCGATCTAGTGTTAACCCGGGTTTCGGAACACGCACTACAGTATAGACTCTGCCACTGTTATATCATTTCTGTAAGCTGCCGTGTACCCTATGGGTCGTCAACGTCGCGCCCGACCCTCCCTGGGGGGAACAGACGGTCGGGCGGCAGGGGAACACGTTGAATTTGTGCGTCATCGTTGCGTGTCAATCTCGTGTCCATATACACAAGTCACCGCCAGCTGCGACGGCGGCCGACCGACGCTAGTGACGCTCCACGAATGACAGCCCCGTCGCCCGCACACTTCATTACACCCCTCTGTCCTGCGTCCCCGCCGCCCGCGAACCGTCGGAGTGTCACACAATAGTAGATTGTGTGACTAGGGAGCAAAATGGTATATTTTATCGCGGGTGACGGATCTGTATTCAACAGAGCGACGCGAAAGATTCCCGAGCGGAGCGAGGGATTCTAACGTGGAATCTTGAGCTAGCAAGGGATTCAAGCTATGTCACCCAAGGTTTAAATAATTTTTCACCTCAGCAGCTCGAACAAGTAGACTTTGCTGTCAGAAATTAGTGAGCAAAATCGTGTTTGTTTCACTCAGTGAGACAAAGTATTTTTTTAAGCCTTTTATCCCATCAGGCAAAGGCAAAGGCCTAAGCCTTGCAGCCACAGTTAAATCGTTCCCGCGCTTTTTTTTTTTTGATTATGCGAATGGTCATTTCATACTGCGGCATCTAACTAGTAACTACTTCTTATATCAATAATTCAAACTATCTCGATTTTATCAGCTCTCTTCTTTTCATTTCTTTAAGAAAAGAGGTAGAATTATACTAGGCAAGTCTTAGTGCGAATCTATTTTCGTAGAAAAAAAAACTGAACTAGAAACGTTCGGATACGCGCAAGGCATCAGTATAATACCGCCGTATTTTTGGACTTTAAAATTATACGTTGATTTAACTTCTGAAAATCTTACAATTTTTAAATGACTTATATTTTATATAATTATATTATTTGTAATCATTTTAAACTAAAGTTTTAATTTAAAGTTAACTAAAAGTTTTCAAATAGGTATTACCGAATAAATTTTAAATTTATCATTGTACTAGTTTCCGAACATACGTTTAGAAAATTGCCGCCATTCTCTCATGTCAAATCATGTCTTTCTTCTTAATTTTCGATAGCTAACTTTAAAGTAATTCTTTTAAAACACGAAATTCAAGTAATAATTTGAGTGAAAGGAGTGAAGAAGAAATGTTATTTTATATTTTTCGTGATGTAAGTATTCTTTGAAAGTATACCTTTTATGTGTTCTCGCTACTGAGGTGAAAAATTGTATGTGCTACTCGAGAGCAATTTCTTTTACTTCTCGTGCCTTTGAGTCCTTCGCTAGCTCAGGACTCAAACATGGCACTCGAAGCAAAAAACAATTTTGCTCTCTTGTTGCACAAATAACTATTGCTATCGTGTTGCACACTCTGCTTTTCACTCCTCCTATGAGAAAACCAGTAGCAGCAGGGAACAAAATCGTACTTTGCTCCCTAAAGAGCAAAATCATACTTTGCTCCCTGTTAGCGGGGCAGAAATTAAGAGGGAGCAAAATCACATTTTGCTCCCTCTAAACGGGAAACAAAGTACTCCATTTCGAATAGGAGGAGTGAAAACGAATTTGCTTACCTAAATCACAGAACATTTAATAGTACTACCACGGGGCGGACACGGCCTATAATACAAAAGCACGATTTATAACACAATTCTAATGAAGTGTCAATGTTTGCGTGAGAGGACGTCAGGTGTACCCTGTGAATGTGTGTGTACCACACTACGCGGGCCAACGATCCACTCTCCATCTCCGGATGAAACAAATTACGGAAAGGGCCAACGGAATCAACCGCCTGAATCTAGCCGACGCGCAACTCGCGCCCAGAGAGTGGTTCATTGGCCCGCGCAGGTGGTACACACACATTTACAAGTGTACAAACATCCTCGTATATAGGATATAAGATGTGACTAAAGATCAATCGTTCCCATTTTCATGCTTTTAACACCCTTTTTGGCGTACCGCTAGCACTGAATGGCCAAACGCAATACCACTGCTGCACTGTATGCACTTCATGAGTTCACCTCAGTGACATGATGGTGATAAACGTGACAACCGTACCTTACGAAACCGAAAATAGCGACTCTTTCCAAAGACCGATGTGCGTTATTTATGGCTGGGTCCTGTACTAGGTTCTCACTAAGTTTAAGTTATTCTAAGGTATTTTTTGAAGTAGTAAGTAATTATTTTTGTATAAAACATTTATCTTGGTTTGGTTGTTTCTTAGTTATAGACCGCCTATTGGGAGTATAATAGGTAACGAAAAACTGTTCTCACTTATTTTAAGCTATTGTCATAAATGTATGTTAATGTATAAATTTTTTAGTGCTATGTTGAAAACAACGCGCGAGCAGCGATGTCGAAAAAGTATCTATTTCATTTGTATTGTAATTTTTTCAGTGCCTACATACTCTATTTTCATACAAAAAATTAACATTTCTCTCGGTTTTCTGGCACTGAATTCTATAGAAGAGACTGTTCTTTGTATGCCATTTTTATTATAGTACTTACTCGTAACTTTATTAGCTTAATGTTACGTTAATAAAGAAAAATACTGAACATTTTAAAGTTTGGTTTTGTTTTTAGTCAGTTAAGCACAAACATCTACATATACTCTATCATGAGGAAAGCTGCATGGCGTTGCAAATTAAAATCAAAAGTTATGTCATGAAATACCTAATTTGCACTGGGGGTCGGCTCAAATGATTGAGAATGTGATCTCTATTTATTTATACAAGCGATCTAAGAAATGGCTCTAATGATTTGGAAGAAGTCCAATATTAATATTATAAATGCGAAAGTAACTCTATCTGTTACCACTTCACGCTTCAACCGCTGGACCGATTGAGATGAAATTGGGCATGGAGAATAGTTGGGTTCCCGGGAAAGGACATAATAATATCCCGGAAAAACGCATGGTTCCCGCGGGAACGCGATAACCTAATTCCACGCGGGCAGCAGCTAGTTTGGAATATAAGGAGTTTACAGGGAAAAGAGATAAAAGAATATCGTCAAATATCACCACTTGTGTCCTATTTTTCATTACCATAAAAACGTATTAAGCCTAATCTATGATTCGCCATTCGTTAAAACAAGGTTAAAACTCGCTCAATGTGAAATAGGATGCTCCTTTGCCTCATCACTAAACATCAACTGGCAAATGTCAAGTGCCGGTCATTCATTAAATCTCCCCTACTACAGCAATCCCAGTACCGGCACCAGAATCGATGGTTATAATAATTTGTCTGGCTTTATGGTCTAAGTGGTCATTACCTTGCACAGCGAAAAAAAAACTGCATGTATGGTTTTGTTTTGACAATGGCTGCGTTCCGTATCGCGCTCACAGCGCTTTGAGCGCAAACGTCAAAGTGAGATTTGACTATATAATTGGCTATGGGTGAAAAATGACAATGTGCTCGATTATTTTTTTAAGGATAGGAATAACCTTCCGTATCAAGAAGAAAAAATCTCAGAATTTTCCGTGCCGTAGATTCTGCGTAAAAAATAAAATTGGTTTTGCGTTATGACGATTGAAATAAAGGTGGTTCCTTGGTCCAATTATGCAGCACTACTTCTTGAAAAAAAGTGTTCATACTATTGACATTATTGATTTTTTCAAGAAGTAGTGCTGCATACTTGGACCAAGGAAACACCTTGATTTCAATCGTCATAACGCAAAATCAATTTCTTTTTTTTACGCAAAATCTATTGCACAGAAAATTCTGAGATTTTTTTCTCTTGATTCGGAAGGTTATTCCTAACCATAAAAAAATAATCGAGCACATTGTCATTTTTCACCCATAGCCAATTGACAGGGCGATTCCCAATTTAAATAAAAAGTTTGACAGTTACTAGAGTTGGCACCGTGAGCGTGCTTATGATCGTTCCGAATCAAAAACGCGCTCACACGATCGTGAGCGTAACAATAGTAACAATCGATACGCAACACTTGTGAACGCTGTGATCGCTTTGAGCGCGATACGGAACACACCCAATATGACAGTTATATCAGTGAGTGACAGTGACTTTCATTTTGTTTTTGTTTGTTTGTTTGGCCCATGTTAGGCCGTTTTATTGAAGTCACGTCATATTATCGTTTGAATTCATTATAAATGGTGGTTTTAAGCGAGATAAAGGTGAGTAAATGGTATAGCCGTCCAGTCGCAGGTGGCTGCTCCAGCCGCGGCTGCTAATTGTACGGTGCTCAAAACTTCGAGGCAAATTTAATAGTTATTATTGTTTAATGGCATTCACGCCTGTTTTGACTGCCTACGGGGACTGCGTGCGACTGCTTGCATATATGCTGCTGCTGGCATGCCCTAACGAGGTAGTGGTAGATGTAGCGAATTTAGGCCATCCAGGATCATCCTAGAATAGTTCATGCTTTGGAGGTTGCCGTTGCCATAAACGATATTTGCCGGCGGGCTGTTCTTGGTCCCGCTTTGCATAGGTTCTTCTTAGATCTTGTATAGTCGAACTCACGAAAATCTGAATGGCTGAAATTCATATTAATTTCCATATCCATATTACTTAATATTACAAATGCGAAAGTAACTCTGTCTGTCTGTTACCTCTTCACGCTTCAACCGCTGGACCGATTTGGATGAAATTTGGTATGGAGATAGTTGGAGCCCTGGGAAAGGACATAGGCTACTTTTTATGACGGCCGGATTGGTCCAGTTGGTAGTGACCCTGCCTTCTGTTCCGATGGTCGCGGGTTCGAGTCCCGCTCGGGGCAAACTTTGTGTGATGAACACGAATGTTTGTACTCGAGTCATGGATGTTAGTATTTATATATGTATGTATTTCTCTATATAAGTATTTATATCGTTGTCTAGCACCCATAGTACAAGCTTTGCTTAGTTTGGGGCTAGGTCAATATGTGTGAAATGTCCCAAGATATTTATTATTATTATTATTATTATCCCAGACAAGTGCATAGTTCCCGCGGGAGCGCTATAACCGAATTCCACATGGGCGAAGTCACTGGCAGAAGCTAGTGAGTTATATAGTCATGAATTTGACTGCGATATCGCCTGTCGTCTCTATCGTGACTTGTTTGTTTCAGACGCTACTGAACACTTTGGTCAGACAGCCTCTATAAAACAGAAATACCAGAACTGGACAGGAGTGTATACAAACATATGATTAAATTTAATCAGCAATGTCTCTAGAGACAGGGTTTATTAAGGAGGAGTTGGAGGATGACGCTACGGAGGAGTGGGGCTGTGGGCCCACGGAGGACCTGACGGATGAGGCGGTGGACTTGTATGCGGACCATGAGATCAAGGATGAGCTTGTGATTGGGCCGACGTCTCTGCAACCGCCTGACAGCGCCTTCGAGCCCAGAGGTATTTAGTGCCTACTAGGCACTACTTTAAGAGGGCTTATTCTGAATGTAGGCAACGTTGCGAAAAATTTGACAGCTATATGCAACGCTGCCAACTTTTGGGATAAACCCTCTGTTACGTACGCGTGCTGGCTTGCTAGCTGGAACCGAACTGGGGGTACCCGCAGATCTTCTCATCTACCCACATGTCAATATATAACATGCCTTTCCCTCAAGATAGATGACACTTCACTACATTTTCAATTTTATAACTAAAGTCAGTAACACTACACTGTTTATCCACTTAAACTGTATTGTTCACTTATACCCTAACATGCTTCCATAGTCTTTTGTTATTATTTAGTAACTACCTAACTATTGGCTATCTGCACTATAATGTTCATTATCCCCACTACTAGAGTCAATGTCTGTACTACTATACCCTTGGAGAGCTATCTTTTTCAAGGATGGTCTGTTGGACGGTGGGCTTTCACTTGACCGGGGTCGCTTGTTACTGTTCAGTTCATTACTGGGCACTGTATCATCCGAATCCGGTACCGTACACTCTTCTGGACCTTTAACACCAATCACTTCTGCCCACTGACTCGGTAGAGGGATTCTTATTGTGCCAAAACCCTCTTCAAACCTATCTTCTCTTTCTTCTTTCCTTTGTTGGACTTCTTTACTATGACTTGATGATCTTGCCTTGATTTCAGCTTGTTTTTCTTCATCTTTGTCACTTCTAGTAAAACCTAGCATCTGGTTCACATGTCTTATAAATAATTTATTTTCTTGTTTTATTTTATATCTTAACACTCCAATCCTTTTGACTATTGTTCCTTCTAACCATCTAGGCCCAGCTCTATAGTTCCTGAAACAGACTGTCTCTCCCACTTTAAATTCTCTCACACGTTTTGTTTCATTCTCCTGGATATCTTCGGTCTCCTTTTCTTGAATCGACAGGGGGTGAAGTCTATCAAATTTAGTTCGGAAACGTCTATTGTTCAGGAGTTCCGCAGGTGTCTTACCGGTAACAGAACTGGGTGTTGTCCGCAAACCGTACAATATCTTTTGCAGCCTGGTTGACCATGGGAGATGTGACATCTTTTTTAACTTCAATTTTACTGTCTGGACTGTTCTCTCTGCTTGTCCGTTGGACGCAGGATGATATGGAGGTACCAGTATGTGTCTAATACCATTCCGTTTGAAATATTGACATATCTCTTCTGACGCAAACGCTCTCCCGTTGTCGCTCACTATGGTATCTGGCAGCCCTTGTTCAGCAAATATCTCATCTAACTTATTAATTACCATACTTGCACTTTGCTCACTAACAATTTTGACCTCCGGCCATTTAGAGTAAGAGTCAATTAATATTAAGAAAATTTTGCCCATGAACGGACCTGCAAAATCAATATGCAGCCTAGACCAAGCCTTTGGCGGCGTAATCCATCTGTGGGTCACTTTGGCTGGCATATTTCTTACTTCCTTACAGGTTTGACAATTCTCTATCAAGCTCTCTATGTCTCTGTCAAGACCTGGCCACCAGAAATAACTCCTTGCTATTGCTTTAGTGATAACTATACCATCATGATTGCTGTGGAGCTCTTTAAGAACACTTTCACGTAGTTTCAGAGGCACAATTACTCTACCTCCCCACAATATACAGTCATTGTACTCCGTCAATTCATCCCTTTTTACATAGTAATCTCTATACTTCTCTTCCACTTTACTTGGCCAACCATTTCTAATCCAGAACATCACCTTTGGTAATATACCATCAGTTTTACTCAATTTAGCCACATCTTTCGCCGTCATCTGTAACTCAACTGGTGTCTCATTGAGCAACAAAACATTCACCTCTTGCAGCTCTTCTTCTTTTCTACTGCTTTCAGGACCGGGCCATCTACTCAGTGCATCAGCATTCCCAATTTTCTTCCCTTCAACATATTTTAACTCGTAATCGTATGAGTTTAACAACAAAGCCCATCTCAACATCCTGGGTGATATCACATTAGGTATTGGCTTCTTTGGGTCGAAAATACCTAAAAGTGGTTTATGGTCCGTCTGAATGACTATCTTACGGCCAAAAATATATGAGTAAAATTTCTGCACTGCAAAAATAATTGCAGCAGCCTCTTTATCAATCTGCGAATAATTTCGTTCGTGAGAGTTCATCGTCCTGGAAGCAAACATGATTGGTCTCAAAGAACCATCCTCCATCTGGTGTTCTAGAACCGCACCAAGACCGTACTGCGAAGCATCACATGTAATAACCACTGGTTTCTTTAAATCATAATGAACTAACGTGTTCCCTGTAGTCAACATTCTTTTTAAGAGAGTAAAAGCTTGTTGGCAATTTGGTGACCATACCCATTTTGCACCTTTCAACAATAATTTGTACAGTGGTTCTGCTACCGTTGCTTTCTGTGCTAAAAATCTGTCATAAAAATTCAGTAATCCAAGAAAAGCCTGCAACTCTTTTACATTTTTTGGTGCTGGTCTCCATTATAGCCTTTATCTTGTCTCCACAAGGATGCAGACCATTGGCATCAATCACATGTCCTAGAAACTCTACACTAGTCTTCCCAAACTCGCACTTCTCTTTGTTGACTCTCAACCCGGCTTCCTTCAGGATCTGCAATATGCGTTGAAGTCTATCACTGTGCTCCTGTATAGTACGTCCGGTGACTACAATATCATCCAGCAGCACCGCTGCTCCTGATACCCCTGCCAACAAGTTGCTCATCATGCGCTGAAAAATTCCAGGACAGGCTTTAACCCCAACCGCTAACCTCTTACATCTAAATAATCCTTTAGGAGTATTTAAAGTTAGTAATTTTGAAGTAGGTTCATCCACTACCACTTGGGTGTAAGCTTGCTCTAAATCTATTTTACTGAATACAACTCCACCTTGTAAAACTGCAAAAGCTTCATTCAAAGTTGGCAGAGGGTAAGTGTCAGTCTCGGTCGCCATATTCACTGTGGCCCTGTAGTCCCCACAAAGTCTGACTTTCCCGTTCTTCTTAATAATAGGTACTATTGGACTGGCAAAATCCGAATGACTGACAGGTTCCAAAACATCTTCTGCAACTAATCTGTCAATCTCTTGTAACACTCTTTCTTTAATTGCAAACGCCACAGGCCTACACTTCAAAAATTTTGGTTTCGCTTCGGGTTTCAGAGGTATGGTTACTACTGGCCCCGTGTACTTCCCTAATCCAGACTGAAAAACTTCTTTATATTTTTCTAGTAAAGTATCTATTCCAGCATCCTCTAAATTCATGTTATAAATTCCATGAATATCAATTTTCAACTCAGGAAACCAATCACGGCCTTACAAATTTGGTCCTTTGCCTCTTGCAATAAGCAATTTTAATTTCGTATGTATATCCTTAAACCTTACCTCCACTTCCGCTTCTCCTAACAGCTCCACCTGATTTTCAGTCCAGGTTGTCAACCTAACTCTTGACTCGTCCAACCTTGGCAATCTCCCATTCCAAATTTCCCTCGCTGTACTTTCTCTCAATATGGTAAATGCAGCTCCAGTGTCGACTTACAAATTTACTAGTCGACCATCTAATTCCACATTTACATAAAAAGGAGCCACTTTGTTTGACACCAAATTACACAAGATATCCTCATACAATCCATTAACCCGACTTGATTCCTTTGACTTACTTTTGTCTCGTGTATCCGAACATACCTCTGCGATATGGCCCATTCTTTTACACACATAACACCTACTATATCTGAACCTACAGAAATTCCCGTGCCTTTTGCCACACCGCCAACAATCCTTGCTCGGTTCCAACTGTTTCACTTTAATTTTATTAACCTCCATTGGCTCGTCACCGGCTGTACTAGTAGGCGCCACGCTAGAGGTCGCTGGCGTCGCCATGACTATCACTCCGGCGTCCGCCGTTTCAGCCGTTAACGCCAATTTTACCGCTTGATCAAAAGTTAATGTTGTCTGCTGCAACAACTGCTTTTGTATACCTTTATCACGAATGCCACATACTAACCGGTCGCGTAAAGTGCGATCTAAATCGGTAAAATTGCACTCTATAGCCAATTTACGCAAACTAGCCACGTACTCTTTTATATTTTCACCGCTCGATTGACACCTCATATGAAACTTATACGATTGCACTATTTCATTTTGTTTTGGATTAAAATGATCGTCCAACGCGGCCTTTACAGTTGTATACGTTATATCTGTAATCTTTTTCGGTGAAATTAACGATTCCACAAGATCATATAAGTCACAACCACAAACTGCAAAGAAATTCGCTTTTTTTAACTCATCCGTTTCAATATTATTCGCGAGCAAACAATAGTCGAACCTATTCACGTAATTTTTCCAATTGTCTTTGTCCATATTAAACTCACTAAATTTGACCGACATTTTATTCCAACGCACACAATAACACTTATAAACATTCAAACACTATGTTTAAAGCACTTTTAACCTATTCCCGAATTAAATCCCGTCGCCAGAATGTTACGTACGCGTGCTGGCTTGCTAGCTGGAACCGAACTGGGGGTACCCGCAGATCTTCTCATCTACCCACATGTCAATATATAACACCCTCTTGCCACCACTGTCTTGTTACAATTATACAGTACCTGGGCAATGGAGCTTTGCTTGAGTGAAAATAGTTAAAAATGAATTTTCCTAGAAATGGTTCCTAGCAAAACCCGTATATGCCTAGTTTTATCTCAATTGTTAGAGCCGTTTTCGAGAACACGATTACAAATATTGCTTGTTCCATAGTATAGGATGAATATGAATCATTCTATTTACGACCACAAAGGGTTGCCATGGAACGCTTTCATCCCACTACACAGATAAACAATGACCGTCTTTCAGAGTTTTAGAAATGAAGAGATTATTACTATTTGCTTGCCGCTGCTGCACACTCGAGCTGCTGAATGCGCTCCTGGAATCAGTACCAGAGTGCAGTCTATTTGCATGGAGATGGGCAGATGTGTTGTGAAATGGTTTTCGAATTACGCCTTACAAAAAAAATTTAAATTTTGTCAATATGAATGAAAGTTTTATTGGTTTTATCTTATGACAGTTTTTGTAAATATTTAAATTTCAAGTTGTATATTGTTACTTCTTTACATGGCGCTTCGGTCTGTACTGTAAATGTATTAAATAAATAAATATTATGTCATAGTAAAAGATGTATCTGGATGTATAGTAAATTTCATCTCTTGTGATGCGATGAGTGCAGTCGGGCGGCCGCGGGGATAGCGGCGCGATATTTGGCGTCAGTTGAAGTGGTCAGTTTGTTACAGACCGAGCGCGCCGCGTGCCCGGCGCACGCGCAGCCGCGAGCCACGCAGCCACACTACGACACGTGAGCACACACGCTGGGGAGAAGCCATACAAGTGTGATGCCTGCGACTATAGGGCAGCTCATTCAAGTAGTTTAAAGAAACATTCAATGAGCGCTCACGCTGGTGTGAAGCCTTTCAAATGCAGACACTGTGATCATGCATGCAGCCGGAAAGGTGATTTACTAAAACACGAGAGGACACACACTGGAGAGAAATCATACAAGTGTAATGCCTGCGACTATAAGGCAGCTCGTTTAAATATTTTAAAGATACATATAATGAGCATACACGCTGGTGTGAAGCCTTTCAAATGCAGACGCTGTAAATATGCATGCAGCCAGAAAGGTGATTTACTAAAACACGAGAGGACACACACAGGAGAGAAGCCATACAAGTGTAATGTCTGCTACTATAAGTCAGCTCATTCAAGTGGTTTAAAGCAACATTTAATGAGTGTACACGCTGGTGTGAAGCCTTTCAAATGCAGACACTGTAATTATGCATGCGACGAGAAAGGTACTTTATTAAGACACGAGAGGACACACAATGGAGAGAAGCCATACAAGTGTGATATCTGTGAGTATAAGGCAGCTAATTCAAGTAGTTTAAAGCGACATTTAATGAGCGTACACGCTGGTGTGAAGCCATTCAAATGCAGACACTGTAATTATGCATGCGGCGAGAAAGGTACTTTATTTAGACACGAGAGGACACACACTGGAGAGAAGCCATACAAGTGTGATATCTGTGAGTATAAGGCAGCTCGGTCAAGTAGGTTAAAGCAACATTTAATAAGCGTACACGCGGGTGTGAAGCCTTTCAAATGCAGACACTGTACTTATGCATCCGGCGAAAAAGGTACTTTATTAAGACACGAGAGGACACACACTGGAGAGAAGCCATACAAGTGTGATATCTGTGACTATAAGGCAGCTGATTCAAGTAGTTTAAAGAAACATTTAATGAGCGTACACGCCGGTGTGAAGCCTTTCAAATGCAGACACTGTAATTATGCATGCAGCCATAAAGGTAATTTACTAAATCACGAGAGGACACACACTGGAGAGAAGCCATACAAGTGCATACACTGTAATTATGCTTGCGGCCAGAAAGGTACTTTATTTATACACGAGAGGACACACACTGGAGAGAAGCCATACAAGTGTGATATATGTGAGTATAAGGCAGCTCACTCAATTAGTTTAAAGGTCCATTTAATGAGTGTACACGCCGGTGTGAAGCCTTTCAAATGCAGACACTGTAATTATGCATGCAGCGAGAAAAGTAATTTACTAAAACACGAGAGGACACACACTGGAGAGAAGCCATACAAGTGTGATATCTGTGACTATAAGGCAGCTTGGTCAAATAGTTTAAAACAACATGTCATGCGTATACATCCTGTAGTGAAACCGTGAAGCCTTACAATTGTGGCGCATTATTACAGTGGAGTTTATTAATATGTTGAAGGACATTCATTTGTACCGTTATCTTAACGAAGATGCCAAAGTGTGTACATATTGGTGAACTTGACTGTACCAAGCTCGGTCGTAGACATTTTGAGATGTTCACGAGTCGCTTTAATAGTCAAATAATGCACGATATGATTTACGTAACCGATGTCTGCCGATATTCCCAATATTCTGCACTAGCTTCTGTCCGCGACTTCGTCCGCGTGGAATTCGGTTATAGCGTTCCCGCGGGAACTATGCGTTTTTCCCGGACAAAAAGTAGCTTATGTTTTTTCTCGGGACTCCAACTATCTTCATACCAAATTTTATCAAAATCGGTCCAGTAGTTTTCACGTGATGCGCGGTCAAATAAACAGACAAAAATTCTAAAAACTGTTGGAATGTGTTCTGTCATCGATTCTAATTTCTTTTCTAATCTATCGATATCTCCCATGTACAGACTTTCGACCCTCTTTAGCATTATTATATTATATGTATAGAAGATAAATAGATGATTTTTGTCTGTCTATCTGTTTATTTGAGCGCGCATCTCGTGAAAAAACTATTGAACCGATTTTGATGAAATTTGGTATGAAGATAGTTGGAGTTCCTAGAAAGGACATAGGCCATTTTTTCCGGCAAAGACACAGTTCCCGCGGGAACGCGAGCGACGTGTACGCTGTCTTTACGGTCACGTTGTGCTACCATTTAATCATAAAGTCAAAGTATCTTTATTGTTTTGCACAGGTAAACAAATACAGGTGTTAAAAGTAATAGGAAATAAATGATAGTAGATTTATGTAAGCGATTTGTATTTTTGACAGCCGTCATAGAGAAATGATACAAGAAGAGTGGCAGAGTCTGTACTGTAGTGCGTGCTCCGAAACCCGGGTTAACACTAGACGGACATCTAGCGTCCAGTGGCTGAACCCCGATTACCCGACCGTTTAGCAGTTGCTGCCGATACTTGAAGCTAGATGGCGAGCCGAACGCAAAGCATATTTTATTGCTTAACAGTTTACAACTTACAACCCGAAGTCTCTGTGTAATAAGAGGATTTCAAAAAAGAGTTCTGGTTTTAATAATAGTTGTAAATTGTTTAGAAATACAGTTTGCGTTCGGCTCGCCATCTAGCTTCAAGTAGCGGAGCAACTGCTAAACAGTCGGGTAATCGGGGTTCAGCCACTGGACGCTAGATGTCGATCTAGTGTTAGCCCGGGTTTCGGAGCACGCACTACAGTATAGTATAGACTCTGCCACTGTTCTGGTACTTGCGACGCCTGCAGGAGGACGAGCCGGCAATCAGCTGGTTCTCCTACTCGCCACCCGAGGAGAAGCAGCTGAAGGTCGCCATCCGCGGCCTCCCCGTCGAGACCCCGCCCGAGGAGATCCAGGCCGCCCTCCAAGAACGGGGCTACGAGGCGGAATATGTGCGCAGCATCCGCGCCCGGAGTGGACGCCCGGGCTGCATTTATTACGCCCAACTCACCGGGACAGCAGCCCAGAACGCCGGGATATATGAGGTACAGGAGCTCCTCTATATGCCCGGCGTCAAAATTGAAGCCTGGCGGGGCAGAAAAGGCCCCGCGCAATGTCACCGGTGCCAGCAATTCCGACACTCCTCCCACTGCTGCCACCGGGAGATCGCCTGCGTCCGGTGTGGAGAAGCCCACGCAGCCCGGGAATGTCAGCGCCCCCGAGAAGCCCCGGCCACCTGCGCGAACTGCGGCGGCCCGCACCCAGCCAACCACTCCGCCTGCCCGGTCTTCAAAAGGGAGGCCAGAAATAGGAAGGCAGGTACGGTCGCCCGCACCGCACCTGCTCGCAGAGGCCCGGAAACCCGCGCGTCCGTCCCCGAGCGCACAGTAGAGGAGACGGCGCCTGTGACCCTCATGGCTCCCGCAAACGACGCCGTGCCGAGAGGCACCAAACCCGCCACGAAGAGGCGTCGCAGCAGACGCAGCCGCAGCCGGAAGACTGCCCCGGAAACGACGACAGAGAAACAGCCGACCGAGCCGACGAGCGCCGGAAGCCTCGACCGCCTGGACGAGGTCTTCCGGATGTTCAAGCAGGCACTGCTGGAGACCATCGCCCCACTAAACAGACCCACACCAGCCTCCAAGACGACAAGGCCGCCTCTTCAATGAAGACCGCACACTCCGAGTCGTTCACTGGAACGCCCAGACCCTGAGGGGGAAGTTCGGGATGCTCCGTCAATTCCTCAGGGAACGAAGAATTGACGTGATGCTAATCAGCGAGACCCACCTAGCTGCCGCACAACCCCTGAAGATCCCAGGGTACGAGGTCTACAGGAAGGACGAGGTGACAGACCTGGGGGCTCCATACCGGGGCCTCGCGGTCATCATGAAGAGGTCCGTCGTCCACCAGCCAGTCCCACACACGCCGCTCACATCGATGTACGCTCTGGGGGTCGACATACAAGTCGGCGGCTCCGAGCTGAGGCTATATGCAGTTTACCGCCCACCTGGACAGCCGCGCAACGTCGCCGACGAAGTCTGGGCCTTGCTCAGGACCTCGACGCTTCCCACCATCCTCGCTGGTGACTGGAACGCCCAGCACTCCGCCTGGCACTCGCCGTCCACGAACCCAGCAGGAAGACGGCTCCACCAAGCAGCCACAGACCACAACTTCGATATCATCGGACCCGAGGAACCGACGCACTACTCGCCCGCGGGAGCGGGATCCGTCATCGATTTTGTGGTCTGCAGAGGAGTACCCGCTGCCATGAGCCAGGAGGTGCTGATGGACCTGCCGTCCGATCACCGCCCCGTCCTCCTGACCATCCAGGACACTGCTGCCAGGATCGCGCCCAGACCCCCGGGGAGGCGCGTCTGCTGGGAGAAGTTCTCCGAGGAGATGGCGCAGAAGCCCCGCTCCAGACCTGCCACGACCGCAGAGGACGTCGAAGCCGCAGCCACCGCCATCACCGCCGACATACAGGACGCGCTCGCAACAGCCACAACCACCGTTCCGCCAAGGGAAGGGCGTAAAAACCCTCTCCCGAAGCGGATCCAGGATCTCATCGCCCGGAAGCGCGTCCTGCGGCGAGCATGGCAGACCACCCGATGCCCCACTCTGAAGAGCGAGCTCAACGCGATCGTCGAGAGGATCAAGGGGGAGCTCGACGATCAAGCCGCTGAAGAGTGGGAGCATCACATAGCGACCATCGACGGGGACGTCCCATCGATCCACCGCCTGTGCAAACAGCTCGGGACAACGCCAGCCACCACGCAGCCGCTCCTCGATGCCAACAACCAGCCCAGGTACAAGGCGCAAGACAGGGCGGAGCTCTTCGCCGAATGCCTGGAGCAGCAGTTCCGGCCAAACCCATCGGCCGATGTGGAGCACACAGCAGCAGTCGAGAGACACCTGGAGAGTTTCCTTGCGAGCCCAGCCGAGACGGGAGAGGAACCAACCTTCTTCTCACCCGGCCAAGTCCAGCGCACCATCCGGCGCCTCCACCCCAAGAAAGCCCCGGGCGCCGACCGCATCCCAAACGCGGCCCTTCGTCACCTGCCGCAATGTTCCATCGCGGCGGTGACGCGGCTGTTCAACGGGATAATGCGCTCGGGCCATTTCCCGACCTGCTGGAAGACTGGCCGGGTCATCATGCTGCCGAAGGTTGGAAAGCCCAGGAACCGTCCGGGCAGTTACCGGCCGATCACGCTCCTCAGCTCACTCTCAAAGGTGTTCGAGCGCCTCCTGCTCGCTAAGCTCCAGCCCCACATCGAGCCCCGACCGGAACAGTTTGGCTTCAGGGCCGAACATTCCACGACGCTGCAGCTGTCCCGTTTCCTGCATTACATGGCCGTCTGCTACAACAAGAAGGAGTATACCGTGGCGACCCTTCTCGACATGGAGAAGGCCTTCGACAGGGTGTGGCACGAAGGCCTCCTCTTCAAGTTGTCGCAGACGCCAACACCGAAGACCATGGTCCGCACAATCGCCTCCTTTCTGCAAGATCGCAAGTTCGTGGTTGCGGTGGAGGATGCCGTCTCCTCAGAGAAGCCCATACAGGCCGGAGTCCCGCAAGGGAGCTGCCTGTCTCCAGCCTGCTACTCACTGTTCACCGACGACATCCCGGTCGTTGGCGATGTCCAGTTGGGCCTCTACGCTGACGACGCTGCCTTCTTCGTCGCCTCGTTCAAGCCTGAACACGCTGCGAAGAAGATGCAAGCCCAACTTGAAGCCCTGCCCAACTGGCTAGCCAAATGGAGGCTCTCGGTGAACATCGAGAAGACGCAGGCCCTGATCACAGGGATGACGAGCCTGCCGCCGCAACTCAAGCTGTACGACAAGGAGATACCATGGTCTCACACAGTCAAGTACCTGGGTGTCACCATTGACAGAGGACTCACGATGCGTCATCAGGTGGACGAAACGGTGCGGCGAACGAAGACCGCGCGCGCCCTTCTACGTCCAGTTCTAGCCAGCAGTCTCCCCACCAGAACCAAACTGGGGATTTATAAAACCTACGTCAGGTCCAGACTGACGTATGCCGCCCCGGCCTGGTTCGCACTAGCGTCGGAAACGAACAAGAAGAGGCTCCGTGCGCAGGAGTCCCAGTCCCTGCGCACCATCGTCGCTGCTCCACGCTATGTGCGAAACGCCCAAATCCAGCTGGACCTGAAATGGCAAGGACTGGACGCGTTCATCGGCAGCCTCGCGCGCAGGATGTTCGTCCGCGCCGACCACTCCTCGCATCCTCTGCTGCAGGGGATTGCGCCTCTGCACGCCCGGCCACCTGACAGACGCACCCGAGCCCTACCGAGGGAGCTCGCACCGCCCCAAGAGCCCACCTGACATCCCAGGTACCCACAAAGCCGCAGAAAGGCCAACAATAGACTCCACCACGACGCAGAAGTCCAACACAAAGCCATGAAGGCATAGCCCCAGGACCAGTCCTATCTCAATAGGCTGCGGAAGAAACTGCTGTAGAGGGCCCCGCCCTGAACAGCCACCCAACACCACACGTGGTGTAAACTGATGACTCGAGCTGCTGCTGAGTTATAACACAATTCTAATGAAGTGTCAATGTTTGCGTGAGAGGACGTCTGTACACCTGTGAATGTGTGTGTACCACACTACGCGGGCCAACGATCCACTCTCCATCTCCGGATGAAACAAATGACGGTAAGGGCCAACGAAATCAACCGCCTGAATCTAGCCGACGCGCAACTCGCGCCCAGAGAGTGGATCATTGGCCCGCGCAGGTGGTACACACACATTTACAAGTGTACAAACATCCTCGTATACAGGGTGTCCCAAAAGTAACACGTCACAGTGACACCGGAGGTAGGTCAGCCAAGTGGTACCGAACCAACCTAACATGATCTCAGTAAAAGTTGCTTGGTTTTCGAGATATCGCCAATTTTTAACTTTTTCAGAATTTTCCCGTTTTTTAAAATGTTATGTGGCAACATTTGCTCAGACAGCCCTTGTGCTTGGGTTTTTTTATTTGTACTTTATCAGGAATAGTCCAGTAAGATGGTACAAGTGTTATTTGGTCGATAATTAATGAAAAACGCGAAAAATTCCTGAATAAAACTTGAATTTAACTGTCGAAAAAACATTAATTGCGTCTTTGACACACTACCCTGAAAAAAAAAGTACTAGAAACTAAATGAGCAAGTGACTTTAGGAACATGCGTATGTTATGCTGATTCTAAAATGGTATCACACATGAATCTTAATGCAGTAATCTAGGAAGGAATTTCCAATAACCCATGATTGAAAGGCCATGCGGTCACAGACAGTAGCTGCCAGGTAAAAACTACCTTATCGCCTTTGATACCTGACCTTTTTGTTATTTGACTAATGAACTAGAGCGAAAGAGGTGTACGTATCCATATTAATATTATAAATGCGAAAGTAACTCTGTCTGTCTGTCTGTTACCTGTTCACGCTTCAACCGCTGGACCGATTGAGATGAAATTTGGCACGTAGATAGTTGGAGTCCCCGGAAAGGACATAGGCTATATTTTATCCCGGAAAAGCTCATAGTTCCCGCGGGAGCGCGATAACCGAATTCCACGCGGGCAGAAGCTAGTATATAATAAAGGAAGATAATCCTATTTGAAGGATGTCGTTTGCTAATAACAGCAATGACGCACGTGTGGATTTTTGGTGGCAGATTTGTTGTGAGCTTAATTTAAAATAAATAAACCATCAAAATTTTAACGTGTTTCATTGTCATTTAAAATTTATCTTGGGTCTAGCCAACGACGTTCATTATTATTATTTTTCTTTATTTTGTCTATCTTTTGGCTCTAGTTCATTAGTCAAATAACAAAAAGGTCAGGTATCGTAGTTTTTACCTGGCAGCTAATGTTTGTGACCGCATGGCCCTTCATGGGTTACTGGAAATTCCTTCCTAGATTATTGCATTAAGATTCATGTGTGATACCATTTTAGAATCAGCATAACATACGCATGTTCCTAAAGTCACTTGCTCATTTAGTTTCTAGTAATTTTTTTTTCACGGTAGGGTGTCAAAGACGCAATTAATGTTTTTCCGACAGTTAAATTCAAGTTTTATCCAGGAATTTACCGCGTTTTACAACTATTATCGACCAAATAAAACTTGTATCATCTTACTGGACTATTCCTGATAAAGTACAAATAAAAAAACCCAAGCACAAGGGCTGTCTGAGCAAATGTTGCCACATAACATGTTAAAAAACGGGAAAATTCTGAAAAAGTTGAAAATTGGCGATATCTCGAAAACCAAGTAACTTTTACTGAGGTCATGTTAGGTTGGTTCGGTACCACTTAGGCTGACCTACCTCCAGTGTCACTGTGACGTGTTACTTTTGGGACACCCTGTATAGGATATTGGATGTGACTAAAGATCAATCGTTCCAATTTTCATGCTTTTAACACCCTGTGCAACTTTTTTGGCGTACCGCTAGCACTGAATGGCCAAACGCAATACCACTGCTGCACTGTATGCACTTCATGAGTTCACCTCAGTGACATGAGTGTGATAAACGTGACAACCGTACCTTACGAAACCGAAAATAGCGACTCTATCCAAAGACCAATGTGCGTTATTTCCGGCTGGGTCCTGTACCTACTAGGTTCTCACTAAGTTTCAGTTATTTTAAGGTATTTTTTGAAGTAGTAAGTAATTATTTTCGTACAAAACATTTATCTTGGTTTGGTTGTTTCTTAGTTATAGACCGCCTATTGGGAATTTGGGAGTATAATAGGTAACGAAAAACTGTTCTCACTTATTTTAAGCTATTGTCATATATGTATGTTAATGTATTAATTTTTTAGTGCCATGTTGAAAACAACGCGCGAGCAGCGATCTCGAAAAAGTGTCTATTTCATTTACATACTCTATTTTCATACAAAAAATTAACATTTCTCTCGGTTTTCTGGCACTGAATGCTATAGAAGAGACTGTTCTTTGTATGCCATTTTTATTATAGCACTTACTCGTAACTTTATTAGCTTAATGTTACGTTAATAAAGAAAAATACTGAACATTTTAAAATTTGGTTTTGTTTTTAGTCAGTTAAGCACAAACATGTAGGTGTACAGACAGACGCCAGTGATTGGCTGTCACACCATCGCGTGATTCTTTCCCCCCGTTCCCCCCGGATACGCCGACGGATCACGCCACCTCGCTATCGGCCCTCTGATTGGCCGATATCTCTGCGCATCGCTCCGCGGTGTCACTACCTAGATCTAAGACATTATTTTCTTATATTACTGTGTACATTTTGTAAATAAGTTAGGATTCGCTACGTTTCGCTTCAAGTGCACGGACGCCCCTCTCACTCGAATAAGTACTGCTTTAAATTATTTAAAGCGGCCTTATCGAGGCCCGGCCGTTCTCTCGGTCGGCGAAGATTGCCCAGCCCAGCAGAAGCCAGACTACCGGTCGTTTCATCCCGCAAACCTTATCCCGGCTCCGCTAACACGGTTCCACCGGGAGAAGGAATGCGGGGGGAGCACCCCCGGTAGTCCCCGCGTCGCGCGCGTCTCGCCCCCGAAGAGCCCATCCCCACTCCGCGCCCAGCCAATGGACGCAGCGAAGATCGAGCATGAGGGTAGTTCGGAATCATCCGATTTCGGACAACCCTCACCCGACGCGATCGACACCACCATCGCCGAAACAGACGAAGAAGCCATCTATGCCCGTAACTTGAAGAAATTCAATTTAATGGCACTAGCCGCCAGCATCAACTGCGCCGCATACCCGAAGGAACGCGAAGAACGCGCACAAGTCGCCCGCGCCGATACCGACGGAAAAGCCACCAACGCTAGTTACAGCCGCCTGAGCCCTCGGCTCCCCGAAGAAACTGTGAGAACATACAACGATCTCTTCCCGGGCTTCAAAGACATAGCTCCGGATTGGCAAGCATGGATAAATACCTACGCCCACCTTATTGCGAAGAAGCCACAGGCCCCCGGCCATCTAAAAATCTGGACCATCATGAAGCAGATGG
The DNA here is from genome assembly GCA_963971205.1 of Aethes cnicana. Classification (NCBI taxonomy): domain Eukaryota; kingdom Metazoa; phylum Arthropoda; class Insecta; order Lepidoptera; family Tortricidae; genus Aethes; species Aethes cnicana. The sequence continues at coordinate 1,331,558 of OZ020299.1, read as the reverse complement.
ACGCCGAATATGGAGTCCCTAGCTGCCCTTCGAGCCCCGAGCCGCAGGAAACCCCGCACGGCAGTCCTCGAGCATGCTCGGACGCTGTCGCGGGGCCTTCCTCTTCAACCACGAGCCCAAACACGACGTCGAGCTCTACGCAAACCGAGCCGACTTCCGATGCCGCAATGGACTACAGCGTCCAGTCAAACCCAGAGCCGCAAGAAACCCCGCGCAACAGTCCTCGAGCTTACTCGGACGCTGTTGCGGGGCCTTCTACAAGCACTCCGAAGCCTGCAAAAAGAAAACGGCTGCCATCATCACCGACGCCGAGTCAGCTCGCACTCGCGAAGCCGTCTGCGGCGCCGAGTCAGCCCGCCGCCAAGCCGCCCACAACCGCAGCCGACAAGGGAACCCGCTGCCGCCCCCTGGTGGTGGAGAGGCTCCCGAATTGGCCAAAGCACCTCGCCGCCATCACTGCCCACCTGGGCAGAAAGCCGAACGTCCGCGCCTTCGGATCGGGCGTTCGCTTCTTCCCGACGACTGAAGAGGAACACCGCTACCTCCAAGAATATCTGCTAAAGCTGCAACAAAGCGACGCCACCATCGAATGGTTTACCTACTCGCCCAAAGACGAGCGAAAGCTGAAGGTGGCCATCCGCGGCCTCCCAGCGGACACGGACCCTGAGGCGATCCAGAGAGCACTCCTTCACGAACACAACGTACGAGCGGACTACGTGAAGCGCATCCGGGGACGAAGCGGCCGCCCCGGGTGCATTTACTACGCCCAGCTCCACGGCCCAGCAACCACCAACTTCGGCGTGTACAGCGTGCGCGAGCTGCTAGGCATGCCGGAGATCCAGATTGAAGCCTGGCGCGGGAAGAGAGGACCCGCGCAATGCCACCGCTGCCAGCAGTTTAGGCACTCGTCCCACTGCTGCGGAAAGAAGCTCGCCTGCGTCCGCTGCGGCGAGCCCCACGCTGCCTCTGCATGTGAGCGCCCGCTCACACAGCCAGCCACTTGCGTCAACTGCGGGGGACCGCACCCCGCCAACCACGTCCACTGCCCCGTTTTCCGGAGGGAGGCCCGGAACAAGGGTGCGGGGACTGTGGCCAAGACGTCGACCCCAGCACGCTCCGGACCAGTCACGCGCGCGTCGGTTCCCATGCCGACAGTGGAGGAGTCAGCGCCAGCGTCTCTAATGGCGCCGGCAAACCCCGCGCGGCTGCGTGGAGCAAAGAAGCCAATAAAAACGAAGAAACTCGAAGAGGATACCCAACAGCCACCACCTACCACCCCAGCAGCCCCTCCACAGGGAGACGTCACGCAAGCAGCGCTACTGGCCTTCATCGACCAGTTGAAGGCGCTCATCTTGCAGCGAAGCGCCACTTCAACAGTATAAAGGGAATGGGACCCTAAAAAAGCCGCTGAAGGCAACTGAATCCACCACGCCGCCGATAGGCAGTGTGGTCCCAAACACCAAGACGGTAGAAAACCATGAATGGTAACACCATGATGGTAAAACAGCCCTGTCCATCGTTATGGGCAGCGAAAGCTACCTATTCAGAGTGCAAAGCACTGAAAAATACTCCCCACACACACTTCGTGTGTGTGTGAGACGACTTCGGACTGGACTGGACTAAATAAGTTAGTCCATATATTCGCATCGAGTTGTTTTACGTATAAACTCTGACCAACTCAGAATAGGTAGTCGCACCTCACCCTACCTAAAGTGGTGACCCCTACAACTCCTACAAGCCCTACTTCACCAAGCAACCTTCATCATGTCGAACACCGAGGACAAGAGCGAAACCCTGCCGTCTGCAACTACACCAGCCACTCCTGCTCCTGTACCTGTCGAAGCCACCCAGGAAGTCGCCGGCATCGCTCTCTCCATGCGGATCCCACAGTTCTGGCGCGACCAGCCCCGGCTGTGGTACATCACCTTCGAATCCGCTACCGCCGACATGAAGAGGAGTCAAAACCAACTTGCGCAAATGGTTATAGCGCAACTGGAGAAGCAGGACATCAGACAGCTCACCGACCTTCTCTACAACCCGCCAGCGCAGAATTACTACGAAGCGCTCAAGCAACGTCTCATCGATGTATACGAAGAATCCGATAGCAAGCAGCTGAAGAAACTTCTCGCTGAACAGGAACTCGGCGACGAAAAACCGAGCCAGCTCCTGCGCAGAATGCGCGATTTAGCACGAAACAAGTTCCCCGAGGACACACTTCGCATCATGTGGACGAACGCATTGCCGCAGTACATCAGATCCGTCATCATCGTCAGCGAGTCATTCCAGCACCAGGCCAAACTCGACGAAATCGCCATCCTGGCAGACAAAATGGCCGAAGAATCGCCGCAGATTGCTGCCATCAGAACGGATATACTACCGCCACCGCGCATACCACCTCAACCATCCGCACCAGGTACACCATCTCTCTCCGACACGCAATTCATCATCACCGAGTTACGAAGATTGTCGTTGGAAGTCGCCGAATTACGCGCAAGACCGCAGACCCAGCAGCAACCGCAGCACAACTCAAACCGACGACGTTTCAGATCTCGCTCACGTACCGCACAAGGTCGCAGCCGCAAAAACTCGCCCATGCCGTACTGCTATTACCATCATCGCTTCGGCATGGACGCGAAGAAATGCGAACCACCGTGTAGCTTCAAACCCATCAGCGCTCCGGAAAACTCCCTGTAACGTTGGCAGCGGCGGATACCGACGTTACCATGCAGTCACACCGCCTTTTCGTAACGGACAAGCACACGAAGCTCACTTTTCTGGTAGACACGGGCGCAAACATATCCGTCATACCGAAAAGAAAAGGTACTATCGCGCAACCACTGCCTTTCCAACTTTACGCCGCCAACAATACAGTCATACCTACCTACGGTGAAAAAACACTTGAACTCGATCTCCACCTACGCCGTCCATTCAAGTGGACTTTTATCGTCGCAGCCGTATCCAAACCGATCCTGGGAGCCGATTTCTTGAAGTTCCACCACCTCATCGTTGACATCAAGAATCGCAGACTCATAGACGGCAAGACTCAACTCTCCACCGGCGCGCAAGTTTGTGTTGCAAACATACCTACAGTCCGTAGCATAGACGTCGAAAATACCTACCACGACATTCTCGCCGAATTTCCGGGAACAACGCGACTCACATCAATGAAGCTCAGTCCGAAGCACGCCGTTGAACACATTATCGAGACGACCGGCCAACCAATCCACTGCCGAGCTCGACCCATCCCGCCTCATCGATACGAACGAGTGAAAAAAGAATTCTCGAACATGATTGAACAAGGCCTGTGCCGTCCCAGCAAAAGCCCTTGGTCATCGCCGCTTCACGTCGTATCCAAGAAGAATGGAGATATCCGTGTGTGTGGAGACTACCGAAGACTCAACTCCATCACCAAACCCGACCGGTACCCAATCCCACGCATACGTGATTTTACGTACCTACTCGCCGGAAAAAAGGTTTACTCCACACTCGACCTAAACCGCGCTTACCAGCAGCTTCCAGTAAGCGACAAAGACGTCGAGAAAACGGCCATAATAACACCATTCGGCCTGTTTGAGTTCCCGCGGATGTGTCCAGGTCTCAAAAATGCCGGACAGACCTTCCAACGCTTCATACACGAAGTTCTACGCGACCTCGACTTCGTATTTCCTTTCGTCGACGACCTACTCGTTGCCTCAACCGACGAAAAGGAGCACCGAGACCACCTACGCACAGTACTACAGCGACTAGAAGAGTACGGGATAACTATCAACCCATCAAAATGTGTTTTCGGTCAGCCAGAAGTCAAATTCCTCGGTTACCAAGTCTCATCGAAAGGAATCCAGCCGCCGCAAGGAAAGGTACAAGCCATCGTCGAATTTCCTAAGCCGCAAACTGTTGAAGAACTGAGACGTTTTCTCGGTATGATTAATTTTTACCGGGAAAATATCAAAGACGCCGCCGCAATACAATCGCCGCTCAATGCCTACTTGCACAACGCAAAGAAGCGCGACAAGACGAAAGTGGAATGGACCAGCGAAGCAACTCAAGCCTTCGACGCGTGTAAAGCGTGCATACAAAACGCCGCTTTACTCGCGCATCCGTCGCACGACGCAACGCTCGCAATATTTACCGACGCGTCCGACAAAGCAGCTGGAGCCGCTCTTCAACAATTCGTGGACAACGCCTGGCAACCTCTCGGCTATTTCTCAAAAAAATTCACCGAAGCCCAAACCCGCTACAGTACATACGACCGAGAATTACTGGCTATGTATATGGCAATGAAGCATTTTCGGAAGATGTTTGAAGGCAGAGAAATCATCATTTATACCGACCACAAACCACTGACATACGCTTTTACGAAAACGAGCAACGCCAACGAATCGCCACGTCGCACACGCCAACTCCTTTTCATCAGCGAATTCACCACCGATATCCGCTATGTATGTGGGCAAGAGAACGCTGTCGCGGACGCACTCTCTCGCGTCGACGCTATCGGCTGTCCCACTCCAATCGACCTTGAAAAACTAGCGGAGGCGCAAGAGCGAGATAGCGATATAAACAAACTCGAACAACAAAGCAACTTACACTTCAAACAAGTCACTTTACCTGGAGTTTTTTTTCCCTGGCAACCCTGGCCAAGGAAGCACTTACAGAAGAAGCTCTTACCAATTTTTTATTTAAATATTTGTAAATAATAGTTTTTCGAAGCAGTGGTTGGTGTTTACATCGTCGGTGTACTTGAGTTCGAGTGGTGACAGTGTTTCGTTCGCATCGGGCAAGCATTTTCGATCACAATTTGGTGGCGAGTTCACTGTTTTTGTCCGTTTTGTTTGAAATGGAGCGGATTTCAAGGACAAAAATACGACGGTCGACGAAATAATGGTAAATGTCTTTCTTCGATCAACTGTTGGTCCAACTGGTGACAGTTGACTTTGACGCGCAACGCAAGTCTGCCAATCGCGGGAGCGGGAGGGTAGAAGTGTTGCCATTTGCATGTTGTTGTGCGTGAGTGCTAAGCGGCTGCGGCGTTAAATCAGGTGCGTCGATCCTACTGCCGTTCGGAAACTGATCCACGCTGAGAATCTATGTTACTGGATAGCTGCGCGTACGCCGAGCACCGTGCTGCGTGAGACGGAGGGGCGGTTGGGGCGGCGGAGGACTGCGGGTGCGAGTGAGAGGGCGTGAGCGTGCACAAGCCGTGACTGTGGGGCGCTCGTTGTCGTCTTAGTCATTTATTGTTTACAAGTGTTTTTATTTTTAATCGTTATTGTTATTATCAATTTATTTTGCATATTGTTTTTTATGTTTGCGTTAGATTTTTTGTAAATAACATACGATTTAAGACATTCATTCATTTAATTACTCTTGACTTGTTTTATTATTTTATTATTATTAACATTTTATTATTTGCGACTTTTTTTGCTCCCTTGATTACAATCTTGATTGTTAGGTATTATAATTGTTCCATGTAAATATATTATTCATAGGGAGGTTATTTATTAATTGTTTATAGTTATTGTTTATATTGCCTGTAGTAATATACATGTTTGAATTTGGGAAATGTCCAGCCCTGTTCGAGTAGCATGCCCTTATTGCCCGGGTTCACCCAGGCGTTATGTGGTGCCTAGGGGTCTCAGTGTTCATATTAGCCGAGCACACAAGGGTGCGGCACAATCGAATAATTTACCGCTGTCGAATGCCAATACGGCATCTCAGTCTGTGGAGGGGACTTCGCGGCCACCTGCAGACCGGACAGCTAACTTAGACGATTTGGCGTTTCTCAAGGCAAATGTGCGAGTATTAAGGCATGTCCCAAAGGGCGCACGATGCCAAGCTGCCGGAAAGTTATGTGACGTCATCGAAAATTGTGTGCGCAATAACAGTGTCGAGGACTGGTGTGCCTTGTTGACTTTTTCTTTTTCTTGCTTGAGGGTGCCGGAGACAAGTGCAGGATCCTTAACATCTAAAGTCAAAGATAATATTACTAACGCGAATCCATATTTTCCGGAGAATGGTGGATTGCGGAAGTCTCTTACTACTACTCGCAGAATTGAGGCTAAAGTTCATGATGGGGATTTGAGGGGTGCGGTGCGTCTTCTTTTATCGGACTCATCTCTGGCACCTTCAGATGACAACACGCTTGAGTCTTTGCGTACCAAACACCCGTCACCATCCAGGCCATTAATATTCCCCCCAGAACCCAATCGCTCTACTCCATTTCATTCGGTAACACCCGAACAAGTAGCCAGTGCATTGGGGTCATTTTACAATGGGTCGGCATCCGGTTTGGATGGGTTGCGTCCGCAACATCTTAAACAACTCACGTCGGCTTCTGCGGGGAATAATGGGAATCGTTTGTTGGGCTCGCTGACGAAATTATGTAATTTCTTACTTCAGGGCATGGTGAGTCGGGAGGTAATACCTTACCTTTATGGGGCGTCATTATGCGCACTTACCAAAAAGGACGGAGGGGTTAGGCCGATTGCCGTGGGTAATACCTTTCGCCGACTCACTGCAAAACTGGGGTGTTTTTCCGTCAGGGAGTCAATGGCGGCTTATTTACAACCAAAACAGGTAGGATTTGGGACGGTATTAGGTTGTGAGGCAGCGATCCATGCAGTTCGTTCTTTCGCTGTGGCTCGTGAAATATCTGATGACGTCATAGTGAAAATCGACATTAAAAATGCCTTTAACAGCGTAGAGAGGGATATCTTGCTGGGGCAGGTTTTAGATTTGGTACCTTCCTTGTATCCCTTTCTACACCAGTGTTATTCTGCGCCTTGCAACCTTTACTACGATGAGGTGTTGGTTCAGTCGCAGGTGGGGGCTCAGCAGGGGGATCCGTTGGGGCCTTTGATCTTCTGCTTAGCTATCCAAAAAGTGATTGAGTCTCTGGAGTCACCGCTTAATGTATGGTACTTGGATGACGGCACCATAGGAGGTAGTCCTGACGAAGTTGAGCGCGATTTAAACAAACTTGTCTCTGCCTTTAAGGATCTTGGGTTGGAAGTGAACCCGGGGAAGTGTGAAATTTTTACCTGCGATACGTCAGCGCCTCCAGCCCCTAGTATCGAGGTCACTCTGCCCGGGATTCGAGTAATAGATAAGTCCTCTTTCTATTTGTTGGGTGCACCCATTTTTCCAGAGGGAGTTAGTGCAGCCTTACAGAGTAAGAATCAGGCTCTTGAGAAGGCGGGTGAGCGCCTGGAAAACTTGTCGGCTCATGTATCACTGACTTTACTACGCAACTGTTTCGCTTTGCCAAGAATGGTGTACATTCTTCGGACTACTCCAACTTGGTTATTTCCGAATGAAGTAGAACGGATTGACAAAACAATAAAGTCAGTATTGGAGTCAGTGCTCAATATAGGTCTCAACCATACACAGTGGTGCCAAGCTTCTCTGCCCATTCGCTACGGGGGGTTAGGGGTTCGTCGTCTTGAGGACGTGGGGCTGGTCGCTTTTCTTGCTTCGGCTCACGGGGCATTGGATCTTGTCACTCGCATTCTTTCTTTCAATGGTGGCAATTTCCGTGTTTCCTTTGTGTCAGAGGCGCAAGCGGCGTGGTCGGATAAGCTTTCAGGACAAGAACGGCCTCTTAACCCTAGTGTGCAGAGGCAGTGGGACGACCTGCAGTGCAAACAGGCATATGACGTCTTGGTAGACGGTGCGGTGGGAGCAGATCTTGCTCGTCTGAAAGCCGTTGCAAGGCCCGAGTCCGGAGCCTGGTTGCACGCTTTGCCTTCACCACAGTTGGGTACCTTGTTGGACACTGACTCCATGAGAATAGCGGTGGCTCTGAGGCTGGGTTGCAAGGTCTGTGAGGCGCATCGCTGTGGTTGTGGGGTCATGGTGGAGGAAAATGGTCACCACGGCCTCAGTTGTCAGAGGTGTGCGGGGCGATTTCCTAGACACCACGCTTTAAATGAAATTGTTCGTCGGGCCATGGTGGCAGCCAACGTCCCTTGTGTGTTAGAGCCTCCAGGGTTGTGCCGTACTGATGGCAAAAGACCTGACGGATTGACGTTGGTTCCATGGCGGAGGGGACGTTGTCTCTTGTGGGACGCAACGTGTGTTAGCACATTTGCTGCGTCCCACTTGAGGCAAACAATGAAAGCAGCGGGGTCGGCGGCGGAGGGCGCTGCTAAATTTAAGCACGCAAAATACTCCGCCCTGGAGCCAACGTACGATTTTGTTCCGGTCGCGGTTGAGACGGCGGGACCGTGGAGTGCTGAGGCTTTGTCTTTGTTTAAAGAGTTGGGGCGTCGGCTGGTGGACAGGGGCCGTGACCCTCGTTCTGGATCGTGGTTGGTTCAGCAGATGTCCATTGCGATTCAGCGTGGCAATGCAGCGGGTGTGATGGGGACATTTGAATTAGGTGCGGTCCAGAACAGAGGTTTAGATGGTTGATGGACGTGTGTTGTGTATTTTATTTATTTATTTCTACTTGTGTTTTTGACGAAGTATGCTACGGATTCTTGAGTTGTGTTTGAGATTGTTATTTGACGAAGCGTGTTGTGGATTACCTACGGTGTTTTCTATTTGACGAAGCATGTTGTGGATATTCTTTCTGGTATTTATGTGTTCCTTTAATAAATGATATATATGATTAACTGCTTTACCTGGATCAGATATCAAGTTATATTGTGAAACAACATCTCCATACCTAAGACCATACCTACCGCAAGAATTCCGAAAAATCGCTTTCAACGCTATTCACAACATCAGTCACCCGGGTATCAAAACAACACGGAAAATGATATCGCAGCGTTACTTCTGGCCTGCAATGAATATTGACGTCGGAAACTGGGCGAAAACGTGTATACAATGTCAGCGAGCAAAGACGCAGCGACATACTTCAAGCCCTACGTCAACGTTCCCGCCTTCAGAACGCTTCGCTCACATAAACGTTGACATTGTCGGTCCACTCCCCACCACCGCCGACGGACATCGATACATCGTGACAATGATCGACCGCGCAACCCGATGGCCGGAAGCGTACCCCATACGCGAAATCAACGCCGAAGACGTCGCGAAGGCCGTGTACGAAGGGTGGATCTCCCGCTTCGGTTGTCCCGCAACGATAACCACGGATCAAGGTCGGCAATTCGAAAGTCGAGTATTTGCGTCGCTCGCGCGCTTACTCGGTTTCGAGAAAACACGCACGACGCCGTATCACCCGCAATCGAACGGTATCGTCGAGCGATGGCACCGCACCCTAAAGGCCGCACTGAAAGCGAGGCTTCAAACCACGAAATCATGGATCGAAGAATTACCTACAGTGCTACTCGGCGTTCGCGCCGCAATGAGAAGTGACACCGGCGTAAGCGCCACACAACTCACCTATGGCTGCAACGCGAGACTACCCGGTGACTTCTTATCAACAACAAGCGATGACGTCACTTTGGACTCTGCCTACGTCGATAAGCTACGAGACACGATTCGGAACCTGACACCTATACCTATGAAATCTCACAGCAACAAGAAACCTATTTTCGTACACCGTGACCTCGCCAGCTGCGATCATGTTTTCGTGCGAGTGGACGCCGTAAGGAAGCCGCTACAAGCTCCTTATGACGGCCCTTACAAAGTATTAAAACTAACCGACAAGACGTTCACGCTACAACTACAGAACAGGCAAGCGACCATCTCAATCGACCGATTGAAACCTGCCTACACTATCGCCGAAGAACCAGATGATGCACCTTCCACTTCTACCACCGCACCGATTCAAGTACCAGCAAGCATTCCAAGCGCTATCACGACGCCCCCCTCGAGCACAGCTGATCCTCCGACTACAAGAGTCACCCGCCGCGGGCCAGTTGCCAGTTGAGTCTTCAGATTACACCACGTGTGGTGTTGGGTGGCTGTTCAGGGCGGGGCCCTCTACAGCAGTTTCTTCCGCAGCCTATTGAGATAGGACTGGTCCTGGGGCTATGCCTTCATGGCTTTACGAGTATGTTGGACTTCTGCGTCGTGGTGGAGTCTATTGTTGGCCTTTCTGCGGCTTTGTGGGTACCTGGGATGTCAGGTGGGCTCTTGGGGCGGTGCGAGCTCCCTCGGTAGAGCTCGGGTGCGTCTGTCAGGTGGCCGGGCGTGCAGAGGCGCAATCCCCTGCAGTAGAGGATGCGAGGAGTGGTCGGCGCGGACGAACATCCTGCGCGCGAGGCTGCCGATGAACGCGTCCAGTCCTTGCCATTTCAGGTCCAGCTGGATTCGGGCGTTTCGCACATAGCGTGGAGCAGCGACGATGGTGCGCAGGGACTGGGACTCCTGCGCACGGAGCCTCTTCTTGCTCGTTTCCGACGCTAGTGCGAACCAGGCCGGGGCGGCGTACGTCAGTCTGGACCTGACGTAGGTTTTATAAATCCCCAGTTTGGTTCTGGTGGGGAGACTGCTGGCTAGGACTGGACGTAGAAGGGCGCGCGCGGTCTTCGTTCGCCGCACCGTTTCGTCCACCTGATGACGCATCGTGAGTCCTCTGTCAATGGTGACACCCAGGTACTTGACTGTGTGAGACCATGGTATCTCCTTATCGTATAGCTTGAGTTGCGGCGGCAGGCTCGTCATCCCTGTGATCAGGGCCTGCGTCTTCTCGATGTTCACTGAGAGCCTCCATTTGGCTAGCCAGTTGGGCAGGGCTTCAAGTTGGGCTTGCATCTTCTTCGCAGCGTGTTCAGGCTTGAACGAGGCGACGAAGAAGGCAGCGTCGTCAGCGTAGAGGCCCAACTGGACATCGCCAACGACCGGGATGTCGTCGGTGAACAGTGAGTAGCAGGCTGGGGACAGGCAGCTCCCTTGCGGGACTCCGGCCTGTATGGGCTTCTCTGAGGAGACGGCATCCTCCACCGCAACCACGAACTTGCGATCTTGCAGAAAGGAGGCGATTATGCGGACCATGGTCTTCGGTGTTGGCGTCTGCGTCAACTTGAAGAGGAGGCCTTCGTGCCACACCCTGTCGAAGGCCTTCTCCATGTCGAGAAG
>OZ020299.1:1274339-1320375 GCA_963971205.1 Aethes cnicana | reverse complement strand
GTATGGCAACGAATTGCCAAATATTTGTGGGGCTGGCCAGCTTCACGCTAGCCACCCCATTCAACAAATGTCCAATTTTTTTCGCTATATAGCTAGATAATCGTTAGTTCACGTAAGTTCACCATAAAATATCGTTAGGACCACATCGCAACATTTTTTTTTAATTTTTGAAGTGTGGTGGCCGAGTTCACGCTAGCCACCCCACAGTCGCTATCTCAAAATAAAAATTACACGTGGTTTAGGCATCGTTAGTTCACGATAGTTCAGCCATCAGAAAGGTTAGGACCACATTAGATTAGCCAGAAAAAATTAAAACATAAATCTCTATCGTGAACAAATGTACTGCCATACGAAATGAAACCTAATTGTCAGACCTTAAGATTCAATTTCGTATGGCAACAGATTGCCAATTGTCAGTGACGGTTTGCTGACAATTAGACATTCTACGTCGTTATTCATAACTGCTCGGTGATTGACCTCCATCTTGCCTGATGGAAAGTGACGATGAGACCTACGGTGTGGCTTACCGAGTCAGTTATACCTATTCACGCAGGCATGAACAAACAAAGGAAGACGGCAGTTGAATGGAGGTATGTATGTACAGCATTTAGATCAGTCAGTATGCGAAAGTAACTCTGTCTGTCTGTCTGTCTGTTACCTCTTCACACTTCAACCGCTGAACCGATTGAAATGAAATTTCGCACGGAGATAGTTGGGGTCCCGGTAAAGGAAATAGGCTACTTTTTATCATGGAAAAACCCATAGTTCCTGCGGGAACGCGATAACCGGTTTCCACGCGGGTAGAGTTGCGGGTAGAAGCTAGTAATATTATAAATGCGAAAGTAACTCTGTCTGTCTGTCTGTTACCTCTTCACACTTCAACCGCTGGACCGATTTCGATGAAATTTGGTATGGAGATAGTTGGAGTTCCGGGAAAGGACATAAGCTACTTTTTATCCCGGAAAAACGCATAGTTCCTGAGGGAACGCGATAACCGAATTCCATGCGGGCGAAGTCGCGGGTAGAAGCTAGTTTTATAACAATGAAAAATGCTTTATTTCTGCTTAGATATTAATTTCGTAGGTCTTCAGCAGTAAATGTTGGTATGAACTATTATGACTAAAATCAATAAAATGCAGTTTTTCAATATGTACAATTCATTTTTTAAAACGCTAGTTTAATTCCCGGATTGAGTACTAGTTTTTTTAATCTATGAATGTAATTTAACTAGTCACTAAGTCGGGTATTACCCGGGTTTCAGATTGCACCGGTTTTTGCATTCCCTAATATATACCTACTAACATGGAAGTAAGTACATAATAATAAATATGATACATCCATAGTAATATATTAATCCATGTCCATATTAATATTAAAAATGCGAAAGTAACTCTGTCTGTCTGTCTGTTACCTCTTCACGCTTGAACCGCTGGACCGATTTGGATGGAATTTGGTATGGAGATAGTTGGAGTTCCGGGAAAGGGCATAGGCTACCTTTTATCCCGGAAAAACGCATAGTTCCCGCGGGAACGCGATAAAAAATTGGCTTTGTCCTTTCCCGGGACCCCAACTATCTCTCTCTATGCCAAATTTCAGAGACAGAGTTACTTTCGCATTTATAATATTAGTATGGATGTGTTTGTGTATTATTTATTTATATGTATTTATGTAACTACCTATATTTGTTCAATACACCTCTGTGGAAACTACGGGCCTAACGAAAATGTCCGGGGCTCAATGTTTCCGTTTCCGTAGCCAGCGGTGGCGCGGGCGCGGGGACAGGGTGCGGGAGGGGCTTGCCGCTATGCGGGGGCAAATACTCTGCTAGACACTCCCGCGCAGTGTTGCCAGTCCGTGCATTTTAGCACGGTTTAGCGTGCTTTTTTGAGTACGTGCGCTCGCCAAAAACGTGCCAAAACCGTGCTTTATTTTCCAGAAGAAACAAGCCGTATTTGCGTAAATTGGGTAATTTTAATACCAGGCGCGGTCCCAGACAAAGATTTGGGGGGGGGGGGGGTCATGTTAATATTGGGGGGGGGGGGTGAAGGGTGATCCCTAGAACCGCCACTGTTAAATACTTGCTTGGCTAGCTAACCACTCAATCGTATGATATATATGACATTGAACAGAGCGGCTCTAGCCCATGTGGCGCCCGTGTGCAACCAGTACCTGGTTTCCTCTAGTAGGAGCGGGGTCAAAATGGAATATTTACAATTATATTTTCAAACGGAAATTCGGGTATCGGAAAGCAAAAAGTGTTTTTTAGTAAGGAAGGGGTTACAATTATAAAAAAATAACCACTTTGTAGTTCTTTTATAAATATTTAATAATAAAGTAAAAACTATTATATGAAGAGCAATTCATAGCTACGTCAATACTCAAGTGTCAAAAGTTCATTCTTACAGATTTTAGACTATAATTATTTATGACAAAAATAGAAAAAGGTATGCTATATTGGTTTGGGCATATGGAAAGGATGAATGAGAGAAGACTGACAAAAAGTATTTATATGGCTAGTGTGAATGGAGGTGCTGGAAGAGGAAGACCGAGGCGAATGTTCTTGGATCAAATTCAGGACAATCTGATTAAAGGCCAAGTCAAAAGTACTTTAAACCGACGAGCGTGTATGCGGAACGGGATGAAAGTTGAAGAAGCGAGAGAAGTATGCAAGAGTCGTAGCAAATGGAAAGAAGTTTCATTTTTCATTTAGAAATTTCTTTATTATATAATAATAATACAATTTTACGGAGTATAAAACTGCATGAGTACAATTAAATACGAAACAATAGTTACAAGGTTACTTTATCAGACTAAATCGCCTCTTAAAGTTTATACAGTTATTATTTTGTGTTTATGTACTAGTTTAATCAATATTATACAGTTTTCATTATTGTTTAAATAACAATTTACTTTTTTAACCTATGAACTTATTAGTATTAAGTACATTTATAAAATGGAAAGAAGTGGTCTCTGCCTACCCCTCTGGGAAAAAGGCGTGATATTATGTATGTATGTATGTATTATTTATTAAGTACGTATAGGTATGACACATATCAAGCAACGTCGCGGTACCTACATTACACTATCTAACAAAAAAATCAAATAAATAAGTATTTCGTTGTTCAAAGGTTAGGTACTTACCTACATACAAGTAAGACCTAAATAAATAGCTAAGTAGGTATACTAGCAAGAACATATTAAAGCATTTTAACTTACCGTTGCGTCGTTTGTTCCGCTTCCGCACTGCACTAGGAATCCGGGACACTTGTGTCCCGTGAGTGGGTACATAATAATCCATATCCATCCTAATATTATAAATGTGAAAGTGTGTTTGTTTGTTTGTTTGTCCTTCCTTCACGTCGAAACGACTGGACGGATTTGAATGAAATTTGGTATGGAAATAGTTTGGGACCCTGGGAATAACATACTACTACTACTACAGCCTATTTGCGTCCCACTGCTGGGCACAGGCCTGCCCTCATCATGAGAGGGTTTGGGCTAAGTCCCCACGCGAGCTCTGTGCGGATTGGGGACTTCACACATGTCTTTGAATTACTTCGCAGATGCGTGCAGGTTTCCTCACGATGTTTTCCTTTACCGAAAAGCTCATGGTAAATTCAAATTGAATTTCGCAAACTTAGAGGAGCCAGAATCGAACCCCCGATCCTCGGCATGAGAGGCGGTAGTTCGAACCACTAGGCCACCACGGTTCCTATCATATAACATAGGCTACTTTTTATCCCGGGAAAACGCAAAGTTCCCGCGAGAACGCTATAACCGAATTCCACGCGGGTGAAGCCGTGGGCAGAAGCTATTAGTATAACATAATTCTTGCGTGACTTAAAAAAAACCGGCCAAGTGCGTGTCGGGCCACGCGCAAAGTATAGGGTTCCGAAGTTGACGATGCCCACAGTACCTTTCTAAGACTTATTAGCATCTAGCTAGCCTGTGGTATGACGTGCCCGCCCGACGCCCCTGCCGCTCGAGAAAAATCATTGGTTTTTTAATCATTTCATAAGTTGGTCGACTATGACTCGTAAGTTTGTACAGCCTACTTAGCTGTGATAGTTTTCCTTTCAACTACGTTATATATACCATAACCGTGATTTTTTTCAGCCATCCAAATACCACCATTTAGCTGGCACTGAGGGGACACGTGACTAACAAAAAATAGCACTTTAAAGCTTAATATTTCACAAAGGCATCATTTAATCAAAAAATGGTTTTAACAAACCCACAATATTTCTTTAAGACCTATTCAACGATATGCCGCACCACGGGGTACGCAAGACAAAAAAAAAACATCCCCACTTTACGAGTAGGGGAGGTACCCCATAAAAAAAAATAGTACATTATTGCAGAGGCCGCCAAGTAGCGCTTTGCCGGACGAGTCAGTTAGAAGGCTGAGCGAAGCGAAGCCTTCTATTAGTACGAGTCCGGCAATTGCAATTGCGGCCGAGGTATATATAATGCTTTTCTCAAACAGCGAGGAAATACGTAAGGTTAGTCGGGGCAATTGCGCCAGGATGGGGTAAGTGCGCCTAACATAAATATATCGAAAC
Source organism: Aethes cnicana (assembly GCA_963971205.1). Classification (NCBI taxonomy): domain Eukaryota; kingdom Metazoa; phylum Arthropoda; class Insecta; order Lepidoptera; family Tortricidae; genus Aethes; species Aethes cnicana. The sequence continues at coordinate 1,315,813 of OZ020299.1, read as the reverse complement.
CTATAAATATTACGCAACTAGTAGTTGGCTGTTTACAAGGCATAGGGGCGAAATAAATTTAGGCGCACTTACCCCACATCAGTATTTACTACTTCCATGATCGTGGATGATTTGGCCATAGAAGTTGTACTTATTACCTCCATGGATTTGTCAGTTTCGGTTTCGGGGCAAGTGTGCCAGGATGGGGTAAGTGCGCCTAACATAAATATATCAAAACCTATAAATATTACTCAACTAGTAGTTGGCTGTTTACAAGGCATAGGGGCGAAATAAATGTAGGCGCACTTACCCCACATCAGTATTTACTACTTCCATGATCGTGGATGATTTGGCCATGGAAGTTGTACTTATTACCTCCATGGATTTGTCAGTTTCGGGGCAAGTGCGCCAGGATGGGGTAAGTGCGCCTAACATAAATATATCGAAACCTATAAACATTACTCAACTAGTAGTTGGCTGTTTACAAGGCATAGGGGCGAAAGAAATTTAGGCGCACTTACCCCACATCAGTATTTACTACTTCCATGATCGTGGATGATTTGGCCATGGAAGTTGTACTTATTACCTCCATGGATTTGTCAGTTTCTCTACAGAGGTGTCTCAAATAGCAAGCGAATTAAAAAAAACACACACACGACAATAATGTTTTTGCTGGCCAAGGCCGGCAATGGACAGCCTCGCGTCTTCTTTTTTTGAAAGTAACACGAACATTTCCGAGCATGTTTGAGAAAAATATATTGTACCACTTTGTCAGCGTAACTAATATGTATATTCATGCCAAATTACAGCTTTCTAGAACTAAGCATCTCCGAGCAATAGTGCGGACAGACGGACGGACGGACGGACTGGACATGGCGAAACTACTAGGGTTCCTTGTGGACTTCGGAACCCTAAAAAAGGTACGTCCGGCTGGCTTTTAGTGTAAAAATGGCCGGCTTTTTTCTGGGCAGAGTCCGGCTTTTTCATTTTTGGAGGTGGCAACCCTACGCAAATAAATAATAACAATGAAAATATGATTTAGACGCATCAGCGAATTGCTGCCTGTCTAAAATTAAATAAATAAATATTACTTCTCATCTCATGCAAACCGACTTAGATAAGTAGGTAGGTATGCCAAACATTTTTTGAGGTCGGTGCCAGTCGGTCGAGGTTGGTCCTTGCTTAGTTAGCTACTTAATTGCTAACTATCTACGAGTACTTACCTGCAATCTCTTACTGCTTTACATGATTATCAAAGTCGTTTTCTTCATTGATGACAATCGAGTTCGTTTTGAAAAGCTTTAGTTGCCTTTGCCACCAATTCTCGACATCCTGTCCTATCTTCGGATTTGCTCAGTGGTCATAACTGGGAGGCCTATGAGAGCATCATTACATATCAGGATTCTAACATTCACCCACGCCGCACCATCTGGCACCGACCTCAAAAAATGTTTTGGCGTAGGTAACCTACCTTCTTATCTAAGTCGGTTTGCTGGTATGCGATGAGAAGTGTTAAGTATTTGTGCCTTTTTGAAGTCGGTTTAAAACTTACATTATGGCCAAGGTGTGACGTACAAAATATTATTATAATTAGTCCGTCAATCAATAAAATATTGGACACGTATTTTCTCTTTTGTCAATCAAACAAAAAATAACAAAGATACAGCGTTCGAAAGTGGAGGCTTTTGACGTCACATTAATTGAGTAAAAAGTTTAGCTACCCAAGTGTGACGTCACGCGAGAGTTTATTATATCTTCATATTTTTTGTTTAATTGATTACCGAAAATCGAATTCCCAATCTCCAAGTCCATTGTTTCCCGCTGATAAATCCTATCCTACTAATATCATAATTGTGAGATGATGTTTGGATGTTTGTTACTCATTCACGCAATAACGGCTGAACGGATTTAGATAAAACTAGGCGTACAGATAGATAATGATCTGGATTAGACATAGGATACTTTTTATCCCGGAAAAAGACCGGGAACAGGAATTCTGGAGCCTTTGCGGACGAGGTCGCGGCCAGAATAACGGTAGCGTACGGATACATAAAGATCTGGATTGAGACATAGAGCTCTTTTTATCTCGGGAAAACATCGGGAACCGGAATGCTGGAGCATACGCGAATGAAGTCGCGGGCAGAAGCTAGTATAGTATAGATTTAGGACAACTTACACAAAAAGCCAAATTAGTTACTTAGGTGTACTGTAGTTCTCCCATAAAATACTACGTCAATTGGTGAAAACCGTTTAAAAATCCATTGGGTAGTTTTTGAGTTTTTTTTACTACTGAGGCTGGCAAACAAGCAGGTGGGTCACCTGTGGTAAGTGATCACTGATCACCACCGCCTACATACACCCGCAGCACCATGGCAACTGCAGATGCGTTGCCATGTGATTACCCCGGCTGTCTTACCCTCCGGACCGGAACACAACAGTGCAAACACTGTTATTTGGCGGGGGATTAATGGGTAAGACCGTGGTAGCTATCCGGACGAACCTGCACGAGGTCCTACTACCTCAAAACCACCAGTTTACCACGAGCATACAGACAGACGCGAGGGGAGACTTTGTTTTATAATTTAAAAAAAATGTGTATGTACAGATAGGCATTAATATAACTTCGACCATATGCTTAAACTCGTAACTCAGTTGGGAGTGTTTAGGTAGGTATGTAGGTACTATTGACCCTCCTAAGTTACATTTTCGTAATGTGTCCAAGGCCTCCATTATGCTAAAGACGAGCGCTGATAAATGTTTAATGAATGAATGGTTTATTTATTTCGAACACACACAGTCGGACCATGTCACAAAAAATAAAAATAAGTTCCGGCATCAATTACAAAAATTTAAGTAAATTCAAAGAAATAAATTAAAATACATTAAATTTGTAACATTGATATTTGATACTATAAGATCAAACAAAGCAAAATTCAATCGCGCAGGGTCGCGGGTCCACCTGTCTGCCTGCGCGGACCGGTGGTCGAGGGGTTGAGAGTGTCGCTCTCGACCCCTCGACGCTCGCCCGCCCCGTAAGCGGGACCCCAACTATCTCCATACCAAATTTCATCGAAATCGGTTCAGCGGTTGAAGTGTGAAGAGGTAACAGACAGACAGACACAGTTACTTTCGATTCTTTCTTTTGATCTAAATGCTGTACATAGGTACATACCTCCATTCAACTGCCGTCTTCCTTTGTCTGTTCATGCCTGCGTGACATAGACATATATAATACTTCGTATAGACCGGGTCTACGCACATGACATATAAGCCCACTTTGTTGGTGCCCAAAATTGCCCAATCCAAGTTTGGTCACCAATCGTGACACAGTGCTCAGCGAGACACCAGCGCGTGCGGATGTCAAACAACATATACGCAACCCTTAAAAAATGCCGACTTGCGTGATAAAAGGCTGCAGAAATCACGTAGGCAAAGTGAAAAAGTGTCATGAAATATCGTTTCATCGGTGATTAACATTACCTTGTGTTTATTCCATCAATCGAAATATTTTTGTTAACAATAAATTTATGACACGACGTCGCCATATTTACGCCATGTTACGGAGTTGCCATAGTTACGGAGACTGCTTGTTAAAGTAACCTTGTAAGGACGTCATTTTTACACATGAAGAATTTCACGTGAGATGTTTAATTTGGACTTCTAAGAAAATATAAATAAATAATTATTATGTCAATAAATAAACAAAAGTTGATTTATGAATCATGTTTTATTAGAAAAAAGGATATTACAGCATTCACGTCGCTTGTACTAAATAAAATAAAAAAGTCAGCAACACCTCTCGTTACGTCACTGCGAGGTTATAGCGCGCAAAACATTCTCGTAGTTCATGCAGTTGACCACCAGACGGCGCTGTATTTCGTTGTATGAAGAAAGTGGTGACTGAATGTTCGGATGGGCCTATCCCTAAGTATAAAAATCATTGCTGCGTGAATAGGTACGAGGATTATGCCAAAAAAATCTAGTTACTCAAAAATTATGAGATTATTTTTTTATTGTTGATATCTATCTTTCAAAGTATTCGTACTGAGCATGAATACACTGTTCCTTGCGTTTAAAACACTTGGAAAATATATCTGTCCACTAATTTCCGAGGTATTTGGAAAAGAGTGGACAGAGATATTTTCCAAGTGTTTCCAAGAAATTTCAGGCAGCTAGTGCATCTTCCTTGCAGTCAGATCTCTTTCCTTTATTTTTTTGAGGCGTTGTCGTGGTGCCAAAGAAGGTGCCGGATTTGTGACTTCAGTCGCTTGTCACTCCAAGCTGATAATACTGCGGGGGCACAAACTGTCACATACTACTCAGAATTAACTACTTTTTGATCCCGAAGCACCACATTTGCCATATGACCGGTCTTACAAAAAAAAAAGTGGCGAGCATTTGTTTCTGCGTGTTTCGCGCACGGCGACATTTTGTTGGTGTTGGCTCAACATCAAAGCACCATACTGTCGATTGTCGCTTTTTTTCGGGATCGTAGTTATGCAGCCATATTTCGTCACCATTAAGTTCTTATTGACTTAACGGCGAATCAAAAAAGTCAACGACTTAGATATGTCAAATTGTCAGCCAACCGTCACTGACAAGTGTCAATTTGGTGAAATATTCCTATGGGCCGGATAGAATGGGCAATCCGTTGCCATACGAAATTGAATCTTAAGGTCTGACAATTAGGTTTCATTTCGTATGGCAGTACATTTGTTCACGATAGAGATTTATGTTTTAATTTTTTCTGGCTAATCTAATGTGGTCCTAACCTTTCTGATGGCTGAACTATCGTGAACTAACGATGCCTAAACCACGTGTAATTTTTATTTTGAGATAGCGACTGTGGGGTGGCTAGCGTGAACTCGGCCACCACACTTCAAAAATTAAAAAAAAATGTTGCGATGTGGTCCTAACGATATTTTATGGTGAACTTACGTGAACTAACGATTATCTAGCTATATAGCGAAAAAAATTGGACATTTGTTGAATGGGGTGGCTAGCGTGAAGCTGGCCAGCCCCACAAATATTTGGCAATTCGTTGCCATACGAAAGTGAACCTTAAAGTGTGGCAATAAGGTTTCATTTCGTATGGCGGTAAATTTGTTCCTGATAGAGATTTATGTTTTAATTTTTTCTGGCTAATCTAATGTGGTCCTAACCTTTCTGATGGCTGAACTATCGTGAACTAACGATGCCTAAACCGCGTGTAATTTTTATTTTGGGATAGCGACTGTGGGGTGGCTAGCGTGAACTCGGCCACCACACTTCAAAAATTAAAAAAAAAATGTTGCGATGTGGTCCTAACGATATTTTATGGTGAACTTACGTGAACTAACGATTATCTAGCTATATAGTGAAAAAAAATTGGACATTTGTTGAATGGGGTGGCTATCGTGAATCTGGCTCGCCCCACAAAGATTTTGAAAAAAATCCATGAAGTCATGTGATCCTAACGATTTAACTATGTGAACTAACGTGAACCAACGATGAACTAACGATGTAGCGATGCCTTTTGTGGGTAGAAAAAATGGGGTGGCCAGCTTCATGGCCATACGGAACTGAAAAGAACCATCAATCTGGGAAGATTTGCCAGCATTTTCCAAGCAGAGACCCAAGCAATATTGGAATGCGCGGAAATGCTTCAAGAGGCGGACACCCAGAACGACACAATAGCAATATACAGTGACAGCCAGGCTGCACTTAAAGCACTCAACAAAGAAGAATCATGCTCTAAACTGGTTATTGAGTGTAAGAAAGCACTTAACCGGCTGGCAGAGGAAGGGGACAAAGAACTGATAGTCGCATGGGTGCCTGGACATGAGGGCAATACCGGGAACGAAACGGCTGACGAATTGGCCAGAAAAGGAGCCGACGAAACTTTTGTGGGGCCAGAACCGAGACTGCCCATAGCCCACAACATCACAAAAGGAGTAATGCGGCGCAATGCAATACAAGAAGCAAACCGAAGATGGCAAGGTCTAGAGGGTCACAGACAATCAAAGATCTTCATAAAAAACATAGACAGGAAAAGAACGGCACAAGCCATAGGACACAGCAGGAACAATCTAAGACTAGCTATCGGAATAATTACAGGACACTGTACACTGAACAGACACCTAACTATTCTGAAGATAAGAGATGACCCAAGATGCCCAGAATGTGGTGAAGAAGAAACGGGAATACATCTACTAGCGAAATGCCCATCATACGCAATGGCGAGATGGGAAAGAACCGGAAGAGACACGCTAGATGAAGATGACCTACAAGACCTAACGATAGGGAAGATAATAGGATTCTGCAAGGCTACAGGAAGGTTCGACGGGGCAACGGCGCTGGGAGCGGATAACCCGTAATCCCAGGGGAGACCGGGGAAATGGGTGAAATGGTTCCGAATGGAGGACCGATCACCCGACTGAAACCAGGCAGTCGTCCCCTCACATAAATAATAATAAAGTAGTGCCTAGTAGGCACTAAATACCTCTGGGCTCGAAGGCGCTGTCAGGCGGTTGCAGAGACGTCGGCCCAATCACAAGCTCATCCTTGATCTCATGGTCCGCATACAAGTCCACCGCCTCATCCGTCAGGTCCTCCGTGGGCCCACAGCCCCACTCCTCCGTAGCGTCATCCTCCAACTCCTCCTTAATGAACCCTGTCTCTAGAGACATTGCTGATTAAATTTAATCATATGTTTGTATACACTCCTGTCCAGTTCTGGTATTTCTGTTTTATAGAGGCTGTCTGACCAAAGTGTTCAGTAGCGTCTGAAACAAACAAGTCACGATAGAGACGACAGGCGATATCGCAGTCAAATTCATGACTATATAACTCACTAGCTTCTGCCCGTGACTTCGCCCATGTGGAATTCGGTTATAGCGCTCCCGCGGGAACTATGCACTTGTCTGGGATAAAAAGTAGCCTATGTCCTTTCCCAGGGCTCCAACTATCTCCATACCAAATTTCATCCAAATCGGTCCAGCGGTTGAAGCGTGAAGAGGTAACAGACAGACAGAGTTACTTTCGCATTTATAATATTAAATAATATGGATATGGAAATTAATATGAATTTCAGCCATTCAGATTTTCGTGAGTTCGACTATACAAGATCTAAGAAGAACCTATGCAAAGCGGGACGAAGAACAGTCCGCCGGCAAATATCGTTTATGGCAACGGCAACCTCCAAAGCATGAACTATTCTAGGATGATCCTGAATGGCCTAAATTCGCTACATCTACCACTACCTCGTTAGGGCATGCCAGCAGCAGCATATATGCAAGCAGTCGCACGCAGTCCCCGTAGGCAGTCAAAACAGGCGTGAATGCCATTAAACAATAATAAATATTTGCCTCGAAGTTTTGAGCACCGTACAATTAGCAGCCGCGGCTGGAGCAGCCACCTGCGACTGGACGGCATTTACTCACCTTTATCTCGCTTAAAACCACCATTTATAATGAATTAAAACGATAATATGACGTGACTTCAATAAAACGGCCTAACATGGGCCAAACAAACAAACAAAAACAAAATGAAAGTCAGAGTCACTGTCACTCACTGATATAACTGTCATATTGGGTGTGTTCCGTATCGCGTTCAAAGCGGTCACTGCGTTCACAAGTGTTGCGTATCGATTGTTACTATTGTTACGCTCACGATCGTGTGAGCGCGTTTTCGATTCGGAACGATCATAAGCACGCTCACGGTGCCAACTCTAGTAACTGTCAAACTTTTTCTTTAAATTGGGAATCGTCCTGTCAATTGGCTATGGGTGAAAAATGCGTAAAAAATAAAATTGATTTTGCGTTATGACGATTGAAATAAAGGTGTTTCCTTGGTCCAAGTATGCAGCACTACTTCTTGAAAAAATCAATAATGTCAATAGTATGAACACTTTTTTTCACGAAGTAGTGCTGCATACTTGGACCAAGGAAACACCTTTATTTCTATCGTTATAACGCAAAACCAATTTTATTTTTTACGCAGAATCTACGGCACGGAAAATTCTGAGCTTTTTTTCTCTTGATACAGAAGGTTATTCCTATCCTTAAAAAAATAATCGAGCACATTGTCATTTTTCACCCATAGCCAATTATATAGTCAAATGTCACTTTGACGTTTGCGCTCAAAGCGCTGTGAGCGCGATACGGAACGCAGCCATTGTCAAAACAAAACCATACATGCTGTTTTTTTTTCGCTGTGCAAGGTAATGACCACTTAGACCATAAAGCCAGACAAATTATTATAACCATCGATTCTGGTGCCGGTACTGGGATTGCTGTAGTAGGGGAGATTTAATGAATGACCGGCACTTGACATTTGCCGGTTGATGTTTAGTGATGAGGCAAAGGAGCATCCTATTTCACACTGAGCGAGTTTTAACCTTGTTTTAACGAATGGCGAATCATAGATTAGGCTTAATACGTTTTTATGGTAATGAAAAATAGGACACAAGTGGTCATATTTGACGATATTCTTTTATCTCTTTTCCCTGTAAACTCCTTATATTCCAAACTAGCTGCTGCCCGCGTGGAATTAGGTTATCGCGTTCCCGCGGGAACCATGCGTTTTTCCGGGATATTATTATGTCCTTTCCCGGGAACCCAACTATTCTCCATGCCCAATTTCATCTCAATCGGTCCAGCGGTTGAAGCGTGAAGTGGTAACAGACAAGAGTTACTTTCGCATTTATAATATTAACTAGCTTCTACCCGCGACTTCGCCCGCGTGGAATTCGGTTATCGCGCTCCCGCGGGAACTATGCATTTTTACGGGATACAAAGTAGCCTATGTCCTTTCCCTGGACTCCAACTATCTCCATACCAAATTTCATCCAAATCGGTCCAGCGATTGAAGCGTGAAGAGGTAACAGACAGACAGACAGAGTTACTTTCGCATTTATAATATTAATATGGATATTGGACTTCTTCCAAATCATTAGAGCCGTTTCTTAAATCGCTTGTATAAATAAATAGAGATCACATTCTCAATCATTGGAGCCGACCCCCAGTGCAAATTAGGTATTTCATGACATAACTTTTGATTTTAATTTGCAACGCCATGCAGCTTTCCTCATGATAGAGTATATGTAGATGTTTGTGCTTAACTGACTAAAAACCAAACCAAATTTTAAAATGTTCAGTATTTTTCTTTATTAACGTAACATTAAGCTAATAAAGTTACGAGTAAGTACTATAATAAAAATGGCATACAAAGAACAGTCTCTTCTATAGCATTCAGTGCCAGAAAACCGAGAGAAATGTTAATTTTTTGTATGAAAATAGAGTATGTAGGCACTGAAAAAATTACAATACAAATGAAATAGATACTTTTTCGAGATCGCTGCTCGCGCGTTGTTTTGAACATAGCACAAAAAAATGTATACATTAACATACATTTATGACAATAGCTTAAAATAAGTGAGAACAGTTTTTCGATACCTATTATACTCCCAATAGGAAATAACTAAGAAACAACCAAACCAAGATAAATGTTTTATACAAAAATAATTACTTACTACTTCAAAAAATAACTTCGAATAACTTAAACTTAGTGAGAACCTAGTACAGGACCCAGCCGTAAATAACGCACATCGGTCTTTGGATAGAGTCGCTATTTTCGGTTTCATAAAGTAGGGTTCTGTCTGTACGTCTGTCACACTCAACTCATGTCACTGAGGTGAACTCATATAGTACATACAGTGCAGCAGTGGTATTGCGTTTGGCCATTTATTGCTAGCGGTACGCCAAAAAAGCTGCAAAGGGTCACATCCAATATCCTATATACGAGGATGTTTGTACACTTGTAAATGTGTGTGTACCACCTACGCGGGCCAATGATCCACTCTCTGGGCGCGAGCGCGAGTTGCGGAGATGGAGAGTGGATCGTTGGCCCGCGTAGTGTAGTACACACACATTCACAGGTGTACAGACGTCCTCTCACGCAAACATTGACTCTTCATTAGAATTGTGTTATAAATCGTGCTTTTGTATTCGTGTCCGCCTAAATCACAACATTTAATAGTACTACCAGGGAGAACTATTAAATGTTGTGATTTAGGTAAGCAAATTCGTTTGTGTGACACTCCCACGGTTCGCGGGCGGCGGGGACGCAGGACAGAGGGATGGAATGAAGTGTGCGGGCGACGGGGCTGTCATTCGTGGAGCGTCACTAGCGTCGGTCGGCCGCCGTCGCAGCTGGCGGTGACTTGTGTATATGGACACGAGATTGACACGCAACGATGACGCACAAATTCAACGTGCTCCCCTGCCACCCGACCGTCTGTTCCCCCCAGGGAGAGTCGGGCGCGACGTCGACGACCCATAGGGTACACGGCAGCTTACAGAAATGATACAACAGTGGCAGAGTCTATACTGTAGTGCGTGCTCCGAAACCCGGGTTAACACTAGATCGACATCTAGCGTCCAGTGGCTGAACCCCGATTACCCGACCGTTTAGCAGTTGCTACCGCTACTTGAAGCTAGATGGCGAGCCGAACGCAAAGTGTATTTCTAAACAATTTACAACTAATATTAAAACCAGAACTCTTTTTTGAAATCCTCTTATTACACAGAGACTTCGGGTTGTAAGTTGTAAACTGTTAAGCAATAAAATATGCTTTGCGTTCGGCTCGCCATCTAGCTTCAAGTAGCGGAGCAACTGCTAACCGGTCGGGTAATCGGGGTTCAGCCACTGGACGCTAAACCTATGCCGATCTAGTGTTCTATGACGGCTGTCAAAAATACAAATCGCTTACATAAATCTACTATCATTTATTTCCTATTACTTTTAACACCTGTATTTGTTTACCTGTGCAAAACAATAAAGATACTTTGACTTTATGATTAAATGGTAGCACAACGTGAACGTCAAGACAGCGTACACGTCGCGTTCCCGCGGGAACTGTGTTTTTCCCGGAAAAAATGGCCTATGTCCTTTCTAGGAACTCAAACTATCTTCATACCAAATTTCATCAAAATCGGTTCAATAGTTTTTTCACGTGATGCGCGCTCAAATAAATAGATAGACAGACAAAAATCTTAATCTATGTATCTTCTATACATATAATAATGCTAAAGAGGGTCGAAAGTCTGTACATGGGAGATATCGATAGATTAGAAAAGAGATTAGAATCGATAACAGAACACATTCCAACAGTTTTTTAGAATTTTTGTCTGTTTATTTGACCGCGCATCACGTGAAAACTACTGGATCGATTTTACTTTATGTCCGGGAAAAACGCATAGTTCCCGCGGGAACGCGATAACCGAATTCCACGCGGACGAAGTCGCGGACAAAAGCTAGTGCAGAATATTGGGAATATCGGCAGATATATCGGTTAGGTAAATCAAATCGTGCATTATTTGACTATGAACTATGAAAGCGACTCGTGAACATCTCAAAATGTCTACGACCGAGCTTGGTACAGTCAAGTTCACCAATATGTACACACTTTGGCATCTTCGTTAAGATAACGGTACAAATGAATGTCCTTCAACATATTAATAAACTCCACTGTAATAATGCGCCACATTTGTAAGGCTTCACGGTTTCACTACAGGATGTATACGCATGACATGTTGCTTTAACCTACTTGACTGAGCTGCCTTATACTCACATATATCACACTTGTATGGCTTCTCTCCAGTGTGTGTCCTCTCGTGTATAAATAAAGTACCTTTCTGGCCGCAAGCATAATTACAGTGTATGCACTTGTATGGCTTCTCTCCAGTGTGTGTCCTCTCGTGATTTAGTAAATTACCTTTATGGCTGCATGCATAATTACAGTGTCTGCATTTGAAAGGCTTCACACCGGCGTGTACGCTCATTAAATGTTTCTTTAAACTACTTGAATCAGCTGCCTTATAGTCACAGATATCACACTTGTATGGCTTCTCTCCAGTGTGTGTCCTCTCGTGTATAAATAAAGTACCTTTCTGGCCGCAAGCATAATTACAGTGTATGCACTTGTATGGCTTCTCTCCAGTGTGTGTCCTCTCGTGTTTTAGTAAATCACCTTTCTGGCTGCATGCATATTTACAGCGTCTGCATTTGAAAGGCTTCACACCAGCGTGTATGCTCATTATATGTATCTTTAAAATATTTAAACGAGCTGCCTTATAGTCGCAGGCATTACACTTGTATGGTTTCTCTCCAGTGTGTGTCCTCTCGTGTTTTAGTAAATCACCTTTCCGGCTGCATGCATGATCACAGTGTCTGCATTTGAAAGGCTTCACACCAGCGTGAGCGCTCATTGAATGTTTCTTTAAACTACTTGAATGAGCTGCCTTATAGTCGCAGGCATCACACTTGTATGGCTTCTCCCCAGCGTGTGTGCTCACGTGTCGTAGTGTGGCTGCGTGGCTCGCGGCTGCGCGTGCGCCGGGCACGCGGCGCGCTCGGTCTGTAACAAACTGACCACTTCAACTGACGCCAAATATCGCGCCGCTATCCCCGCGGCCGCCCGACTGCACTCGTCGCATCACAAGAGATGAAATTTACTATACATCCAGATACATCTTTTACTATGACATAATATTTATTTATTTAATACATTTACAGTACAGACCGAAGCGCCATGTAAAGAAGTAACAATATACAACTTGAAATTTAAATATTTACAAAAACTGTCATAAGATAAAACCAATAAAACTTTCATTCATATTGACAAAATTTAAAATTTTTTGTAAGGCGTAATTCGAAAACCATTTCACAACACATCTGCCCATCTCCATGCAAATAGACTGCACTCTGGTACTGATTCCAGGAGCGCATTCAGCAGCTCGAGTGTGCAGCATCGGCAAGCAAATAGTAATAATCTCTTCATTTCTAATACTCTGAAAGACGGTCATTGTTTATCTGTGTAGTGGGATGAAAGCGTTCCATGGCAACCCTTTGTGGTCGTAAATAGAAGGATTCATATTCATCCTATACTATGGAACAAGCAATATTTGTAATCGTGTTCTCGAAAACGGCTCTAACGATTGAGATAAAACTAGGCATATACGGGTTTTGCTAGGAACCATTTCTAGGAAAATTCATTTTTAACTATTTTCACTCAAGCAAAGCTCCATTGCCCAGGTACTGTATAATTGTAACAAGACAGTGGTGTCAAATGTATTATGATAATGAAACATATTAAGAGGGTTTATCCCAAAAGTTGGCAACGTTGCATATAGCTGTCAAATTTTTCGCAACGTTGCCTACATTCAGAATAAGCCCTCTTAAAGTAGTGCCTAGTAGGCACTAAATACCTCTGGGCTCGAAGGCGCTGTCAGGCGGTTGCAGAGACGTCGGCCCAATCACAAGCTCATCCTTGATCTCATGGTCCGCATACAAGTCCACCGCCTCATCCGTCAGGTCCTCCGTGGGCCCACAGCCCCACTCCTCCGTAGCGTCATCCTCCAACTCCTCCTTAATGAACCCTGTCTCTAGAGACATTGCTGATTAAATTTAATCATATGTTTGTATACACTCCTGTCCAGTTCTGGTATTTCTGTTTTATAGAGGCTGTCTGACCAAAGTGTTCAGTAGCGTCTGAAACAAACAAGTCACGATAGAGACGACAGGCGATATCGCAGTCAAATTCATGACTATATAACTCACTAGCTTCTGCCCGTGACATCGCCCATGTGGAATTCGGTTATAGCGCTCCCGCGGGAACTATGCACTTGTCTGGGATAAAAAGTAGCCTATGTCCTTTCCCAGGGCTCCAACTATCTCCATACCAAATTTCATCCAAATCGGTCCAGCGGTTGAAGCGTGAAGAGGTAACAGACAGACAGAGTTACTTTCGCATTTATAATATTAAATAATATGGATATGGAAATTAATATGAATTTCAGCCATTCAGATTTTCGTGAGTTCGACTATACAAGATCTAAGAAGAACCTATGCAAAGCGGGACCAAGAACAGTCCGCCGGCAAATATCGTTTATGGCAACGGCAACCTCCAAAGCATGAACTATTCTAGGATTCTAGGACCACTACCTCGTTAGGGCATGCCAGCAGCAGCATATATGCAAGCAGTCGCACGCAGTCCCCGTAGGCAGTCAAAACAGGCGTGAATGCCATTAAACAATAATAAATATTTGCCTCGAAGTTTTGAGCACCGTACAATTAGCAGCCGCGGCTGGAGCAGCCACCTGCGACTGGACGGCATTTACTCACCTTTATCTCGCTTAAAACCACCATTTATAATGAATTAAAACGATAATATGACGTGACTTCAATAAAACGGTCTAACATGGGCCAAACGAACAAACAAAAACAAAATGAAAGTCAGAGTCACTGTCACTCACTGATATAACTGTCATATTGGGTGTGTTCCGTATCGCGCTCAAAGCGGTCACTGCGTTCAGAAGTGTTGCGTATCGATTGTTACTATTGTTACGCTCACGATCTTCTTCTTCTTCTTCTCTTTGTTTATGGCTACTGCACAACTAGTGCAATTCTGCCAGTTTCGAGTTTCGAGCTTAACACGGTTTTTTTTTTTTTTTAACAGGCCAGAAGGGGGATAATTTGCGAGCGGTTAATTTCTGAAAAGAAACAGACAAACACAATATACATAAACGGCACAAGAGTTTGTTAAGTTGTTAATATGTGTCTGGGTAAACGGACAAAGGGGGTAACATTGACGGTTACAATTTTATATTGTTTTTATCTATGAATTTGCATAAAATCGATAAAACTTTTTTATTACTTATTAAACATAGAAGGGAGGACATGTTCATGCGTAGGGGAAGATTAATTTTAGAGATCATAGTACTGAGGGGGGGAGTCTTGTCCATTCGCGGGCAGTTAAAAAAGATGTGGTCCACTGATCCTACTTCTTCTCCACATTCGCACATAGGGGAATCTTTAATTTTATATTTATATAAGAGCTCAGGCGAGCAAACGTGACCCAATCGCAGTCTAATAATGATACTCGTGTGTCTTTTTGAAAGCGACCTGTTTTTAAAGAACCACGGGCGAGGCGGGATATTAGGCTGAATTTTGAAATATGGACACTTTTTAGATGATGCCCAACGGGCAGACCATTTTTTTGAAAGAATTTTGGAAGGTATATTCGTTAAGTCCGGAGGATAAATTTTAAATGTGGAGTCCTCTCCAATCAGGACGGCCTCCTTTGCCGCCTGGTCGGCCTTTTCGTTGCCCACTATGCCTGAGTGGCTGGGAATCCAAATGAAAACCACGATGAGTCCCATGGAGTGACACTTGAAAATTAAATTTTTAAGCAGTGAAACGAGGAAATTGCGAGCACAATTCTGAAAAGGGTGAGTGGAAATGGCATACAGAACGCTAAGGCTGTCCGTAAAAAATACAGATCTCCTCAGTTTGTTCAAGTAGGCGTATTCCACCGCCTTTACGAGGGCTACGCATTCTCCAGAGAACACTGAGGACTCCGGAGGCAATTTAAACCTGGCCATGAAATTGGTGTTTGTGTGTATAAAAGCAGCACCTACGCATCCAAGTTCAGAAAGTTTAGACGCGTCCGAAAAGAAATATTCGTATCCTGAGAAGTTAATGTTGACGAAGTTTATAAAAGTGATGTTGGCCCCAGGATCATTTTTTTTTATGCCAGTGTTAAAGACCACGTTCGGGAACAGAATCAACGCTTCAAAAGGTATAGAGTAAATTGGAAGGGAGGGAGATTTTTGAACAGGAGCCCTAAATGATATTGCCTTAGTAAGACTTTGAGTTAAATTGGAGGCTTTTTTGTTTCTCCAATAAGGTTTGGAGGAACTGTATCGATGTAGAAGTTTAAGTTTCGGTGTGAGGGGATGATTTGTTTGGGAGAATACATTGAATAGGTATCGGTCGGAGAGATATTGGCGACGAAGATCCAGAGGCGGGTCCACTGCTTCAACCAGGACAGCTCTGTTGGGGGACGATTTCATCGCTCCAGTAACTATTTTCAGGGCTTTGGCTTGGATTACCTCCAGAGCCTTGAGAGCTTTTTTATTACATGGTTCAAATATGAATGTGCCAAAATCTAAGATACTTCTAATGAGGGCGTTGTAAATGAGCTTCTGGGAATACGGGTGGGCACCCCACCAGGACCCAGATAGAACTCTTAGTAAATTTATATTTTTTTCACATTTTTTTGCAACATACTGGAGGTGGGGGACTCCTTGGAACCTTCTATCAAATAAAACGCCCAGGAATTTGACTGAATCTTTTATAGGAATGGGCTCGTTGTTGAAAACTACGGAACAGGGGGGTGAGCTATAACCTCTTGAGAAAACTATAGCAGAGCTTTTGGAAGGAGAAAGGGACAAACCGTTTGTATCCAGCCAAGATTGGAGGTTTACTAAGGTGGAGTTAAGTTTTTCTGTGGCGGCAGTGGCAGTTTTTTCGTTAACATAAAGCACTATATCGTCTGCGTATTGGAGAATCCTGCAAGACATATTGACCATCCTCTCCAGGTCGCATGTGTATATGTTGAAAAGGATAGGGCTGAGAACAGAGCCTTGAGGAAGGCCTTTCCATACCTGCCGGACAGAAAGAACCCTCCCCTGCCATCTGATTTTGATCCATCTATTCATTAATAGGTTGCAGATGAATTGTACTACTTTACTAGGGACACTCAGCTTACAGAGTATGTCTCTGAGCACCGTAAGGAGCACGTTATCGTACGCGGCGGACACGTCGAGGAACGTTGCCGCGACGCATTCACTTCTGGAGAAGGCTAGCCGAATATCAGTTGAGAGGATGCTGTGGCTATCTGTAATGCTCTTGCCCTTTCTGAAGCCAAATTGCGAACGGAACCCTTATAATTGGCTATGGGTGAAAAATGACAATGTGCTCGATTATTTTTTTATGGATAGGAATAACCTTCCGTATCAAGAGAAAAAAATCTCAGAATTTTCCGTGCCGTAGAATTCGCGTAAAAAAAAGAAATTGATTTTGTGTTATGACGATTGAAATAAAGGTGTTTCCTTGGTCCAAGTATGCAGCACTACTTCTTGAAAAAATCAATAATGTCAATAGTATGAACGCTTTTTTTCTCTTGATACAGAAGGTTATTCCTATCCTTAAAAAAATAATCGAGCACATTTTCATTTTTCACCCATAGCCAATTATATAGTCAAATGTCACTTTGACGTTTGCGCTCAAAGCGCTGTGAGCGCGATACGGAACGCAGCCATTGTCAAAACAAAACCATACATGCTGTTTTTTTTTCGCTGTGCAAGGTAATGACCACTTAGACCATAAAGCCAGACAAAAATATTATAACCATCGATTCTGGTGCCGGTACAGGGATTGCTGCAGTAGGGGAGATCTAATGAATGACCGGCACTTGACATTTGCCAGTTGATGTTTAGTGATGAGGCAAAGGAGCATCCTATTTCACACTGAGCGAGTTTTAACCTTGTTTTAACAAATGGCGAATCATAGATTAGGCTTAATACGTTTTTATGGTAATGAAAAATAGGACACAAGTGGTCATATTTGACGATATTCTTTTATCTCTTTTCCCTGTAAACTCCTGTTCCGTACTGGAACAGGTTTTTTTTTGTTTCATTATTTTTAAATATATTTCGTTTCATACAAGACAACACAATTTGGTAAATAAGATTCTTCGGTGCTTTCCTTTTTTTCTAATTGGGTCAGCGATCAGCTGTTTATCTCTGAACGCACCGAATTCCTATGGGAAATGGGCGACACTAGCGCCACCCGCCTTGTGCGGATTCCACGGGCAACACCGTCCGTACAGACTTCTACCTATGGCCGCCGCGTGAAGAACTGCCGGCGTCGCGCGCGCACAATTTTCATTTTTTTCCACGTTTAACAATCATATCGAGGACTCTTTCATCCTGGAATCTACGGACCAGTGACCTATGTGACTAGTGTTGAGTATCATTCGCTGGATTTTCGTGCTTGGTGCCGGCTGGCTGCGAACGTCTGCTCCAGGACCCTCGGACGAGGTGCAGGACGATTTAGCGGTGAGTCGCTTGACCCAGTAAAATACTTAACATAAATTTTGGTCCATCGAACCTGGATCCCTTTGATCCATTTAACCGGGATCGCCTTTTCCAGTTTGTGTTGTCTTGTTTCGTAATATTGCAGTACTACGTACTCGTTACATTGCACGTTTTCGATTGCCGCCATCTTTGTATCGCAAAATGACGGACGAAGAATCTCCGTGCGAACAAGATATTTTCGAAAGAGATTTAATTCTCGATGAGCTCAAACGTACTTTACAGTTCGCAACAACAAATGAACAACAATTTCGTTCGCGAACTACTGATTTAGCCGTTCATCAACGCAAGTTCAACAAAGTTCAAACTAAGATTGAAAAAACGCTGATCAAATTACAATCTTTTAACAAAGATGAACATATTAAGATTCGTAACGATTTTAATGACCTGTACTATGCCGTTGTTACGCATTTGAATAAGTTGAAAGCCGTGGATGAACAGCAGCGACGTTCTAGTAGTCGACCTTTATTGCCGTCCCCAGACGCGATTATTGCTAGTAGAAGAAATTTGCCTACTTTGCCCTTGCCTGAGTTCCACGGCGATCCTACGGATTGGCCGTCATATTATGATTTATTTCAATCGCTAGTGCATAGCAACAGTGCCTACACAGATACAGAGAAGCTTAGGTATTTACTCCTTACGGTTAAAAATGAGCCATTCAATTTAATCAAGTCTATCCCTATAACGGAAGACAATTATTCGATCGCGTTAGATATTCTTAAATCTCGCTATGAAAACAAAAGAATGATTGCTACAAAGCATCTCGATCGCATTCTCGATATTGAACCGTGTTCCGAGCGATCGGTTCGCAGTGTACGGAATCTTCTTAATACCTATCAGGAAAACATCAAGACATTGGAGGTCATGTCTTTCCCTATTCAATAATGGAGTTTCATGTTACTTCATATTTTACTACGTAAAATTCCCGGTAGCACTCGAAAACAATTCGAGCGTTCCTTAACTAAACCATCCGATATTCCCGACGTAAACACGTTGATTTCATTTTTGGAACGTGAAATTTCCGCGGAAGAAATAGCCATTTCTAGTACATGTAGTACGCAGTCCACCAAAAATCTACCGCCAAAGGTGGGTAGTTCGATAAATACCTCCGGTCGATATTATAAGGGTAGCGGTAGCGAAGGCGCCGGCGCTGCTGCGCAGGTGCGGCGTACAAATAGCTTTACCGCCAACGTTGGCGCAGACCAAACTCGACCTAACAGTCCTAGCAATAAGGTCAAATTCTGTTTAAAGTGCAACGGACAACATTTATTAACGAAATGTTCCGAGTTTCTGAATCTGTCGCCGCAAGATAGGTATAATTTCGTACAAAACAAAAATGTTTGTTACAATTGTCTCAACTTCGGACACGACCTAAAAACTTGTAAGTCGAATTTCGTGTGTCGTACGTGTCATAAACGACACCATAGTTTAATTCATTTTTCATCTCAATCGTTAGCGGTCATTAGTGAAACTGCAGAACCTAGTGTCGTCTCACTCGCTCCTGCAGAGATGAAGGAGACTGGTGTCAAGGTGCATAATAACTGCGCGGCCAACTCGTCGCCCGCGCGTTCAAGCACTGTTTTACTTTCCACTGCGCTTATAGACGTACGCGTAGGTGAACACAGGGTGTCGACCGTTCGATGTATAGCGGACACGGGCAGTCAAGCGTCTTTTATTACGGAGGCCTGCGTGCAGCGTTTAGGTTTGCCGCGTAGGCAAAATAGTATTCCGATTTTCGGTATAGGTGACACGGAACCTGTACGACCGAAAGGGTCAATTTCGTGCATGATTACGCCTAAAAGTAAACGTCAGCCTGTCATTCCAGTTGATGCACTAATTCTACCGGAATTAATTTCCAAAATGCCCAGTGTTTCTTTGCCATATACAGAATGGTCACATATAAAAAATCTCACTTTGGCCGATCCCGATTTTCATACACCCCAGCCGGTGGAGATGTTACTAGGAGCGGATATACTATCCCACGTGTTACTAGGCAACACTATCACTGGCCCGCCGGGTACGCCTATGGCGATGAATAGCGTGTTTGGTTATTTGTTACTCGGTAAACTCGAGTTCGATCCAATTGTTCCGACTTCACTCCAAGTGTGTTTTAGCTCGTTTGACAACGACAATCTTCAACGCTTTTGGGAGCTGGAGTCAGTGTGTGAGTAGCGGAGTTATACTCCCGATGAGCAGCTATGCGAATCCCTTTTCCAAAAGACGCATACTCGTGACGAGGACGGCCGCTACGTGGTCGCCCTCCCGTTCAAGCCCGACGCCCCGCCTCTCGGCAAGTCTCGGCAAATCGCCCTAGCGCGCTTTCGCAAATTAGAATATCGTCTCGAACGTAGCCCCCAGCTGAAGGCCGACTACCACGCGTGTCTCCAGGAGTACGTGGACCTCAACCACATGGAACCCGTGGCCGCCGCGCCGCCCGCCGGCGCGAGCTACTACATTCCGCACCACTGCGTGGTCAAAGCGTCGAGCGAGACGACTCGCACGCGCGTCGTGTTCGACGACGGCTGTCGCTCGACGAGTGGTCATTCTCTTAATGACGTTCTACTCACGGGTCCAAAGCTTCACCTGGACATAGTAGACGTCCTCCTGAAATTTCGTGTTCATGTTGTCGCATTTACTGCGGACATTAAACAGATGTATAGGAACATACTCGTTCAAGAACGTGATAGGGATTTTCAACGCATTTTATGGCGTAAGTCACCTGACGAGCCTCTTCGTGACTATCGCTTGCGTACAGTCACCTTCGGCGTGAACTCTTCGCCCTATCTCGCTCTGCGAACTATTCAACAACTCGCTCACGATGAAGCACATCGCTTCGAACTCGCTTCGCGTGTATTATTAAACGACGTATTCGTCGACGACGTCGTCTCGGGCGCAGATACGGAAGCCAGAGCCATCGCTCTGCAGCAGGACCTAGTAGGTATCTGTCAGACGGCGGGGTTCGAGCTGCGTAAATGGCACAGCAACTCGCCAGCGATACTCGCCGCGGTGCTGCCGCCAGATTCTCATGGTGAGCGGCCGGAGAATGTTCCCTTCGCTGAAATGGAGAATGACAATAAAGTTAAGGTTCTCGGGTTACAGTGGAACCCTAAATCCGATTCTTTCACTTTTCAAGTACATGTTTCGTCCGATACTTGTACTAAAAGATCAATTCTCTCCGAGGTTGCGAGAATATACGATCCTCTCGGATTCCTCGCTCCGGCAACCCTGTTTGCCAAACATTTGATCCAACTTTTGTGGATAGCAAATGCAGGTTGGGACGATCCTCCTCCCACTGCCATAATTAATTCGTGGACGTGCTTCATTGACGAGCTACCACAGTTATCACACGTGTCCTTTCCGCGTCACATTTTTAATACTGACGATTTCGAATTAATCCAGATCCATGGATTCGCTGACGCTTCTGAAATTGCATACGCCGGTTGTGTGTATATACGCCTTACGGGCAAAGATGGGTGTGTGCAAACCTACCTGGTAATGGCCAGAACACGTGTCGCTCCGCTTCGTGTACGTTTAACCGTACCTAGACTCGAGCTCATGTCGGCTCTCTTGCTGTCGAAATTAATCGACAAGGTGATTCACATATACGGCGATCGTATCCCTCGTGACCAAGTCTACGCATGGTCCGACGCCTCCATCGTGCTGGCATGGCTTAATTCATCCCCGCACGAATGGAAAACGTTTGTTTCCAATCGCGTGAGTGAAATCCTGTCTCGCGTCCCCGCGAGCTGCTGGCGCCACGTGCCGTCGGCGCAGAACCCGCCCGCCCGCCGCGCTCGTTCGACACGACTTGTGGTTCCATGGTCCCGCATGGCTCCAACAATGTCCAGAATCGTGGCCTAAAGGGAAACAAATAATTAATACATGTGAAGAAAAGCGTAACTTACCTGTTTCTTCCAACCCGTCTACTACGTCGCCTCCACAGGATGATGATTTGATAACGCGATTTTCGTCGCTCGGCAAACTCGTTCGAGTCACTGCTTTAATATTCCGTTTCTATAAAAAATGCCGGAAAAGTGTATCATCGTTCCCGGAATATGTAACTGTTCCTGAATATAACTTCGCATTAACACGACTTATTCAAGTCACTCAACAATCGGTTTTTAAAGACGAGATTAAAAACATTTCTCTAGGTAAAATGTCTTCAAATCGTTTACGACGTCTTACGCCTTTCGTGGATAATGACGGCTCGATACGTGTAGGTGGTCGAATCCCCAAATCACTTTTACCATTCGAAGCGAAACACCAATTGATTTTACCAAAGAGACATCCGTTAACCGACCTCATCATCGACGACGCCCATCTGTGCAATCTGCACGCTGGGCCCCAAGCCGTGCGCTACTCGCTTCTACAGCGATATTGGATCCTATCGGGTCGCGACATCGTGCGTTACCGCATACATCGCTGCGTTCGTTGTTTCCGCGCGCGCCCCACGCGCTGTCAACCGCGCATGGGCTCGCTCCCCGCGGCACGCTTGCGACCCGCGCGACCTTTCTTGAGGTCCGCCGTAGATTTTTGCGGCCATTTCTACGTTCGTGCTAATAAAGTACGAAACGCTAAAATCGTAAAATGTTACGTGGCCATTTTCGTATGTATGAGCGTTAAAGCTGTACATCTCGAGTTAGTCTCGGAGCTTTCCACTGAAGCTTTCCTCGCTGCTCTGCGGCGTTTCACGTCCCGGCGCGGCTTATGTTCGGATATCTATTCCGACAACGGGAAGAATTTCGTCGGCTGTGACAAATATCTCAAGGAATTATACGAGTTCCTTCGTCAGGACTCCGTCCAGGGCTTGCTGAATCAACAGACCTTAAGCCAAGGCCTCACGTGGCATTTTCAGCCAGTTTCAGCAAGCCATTTCGGCGGAATTTTCGAATCGAAAGTAAAGAGCTTTAAGCATCACCTACGTCGTGTGATCGGCACACGTACTCAAACTTACGACGAGATGCATACTCTCATGTGCCAAATCGAGGCGGTGTTAAATTCACGACCTCTCTGCGTTATGAGCTCCGATTCCTCGGACCCACTTCCATTAACTCCTGCACATTTTTTGATAGGGGAACCTCTAACCGCCTTGCCTGATGTTAACTTGGTAGATGAGAGCCCTAATCGTCTCACACGCTGGCGCTGGATACAGCAATCCGTCCAGCATTTCTGGAAGAGGTGGAGTAGGGAATATCTCCACGAATTGCAACAGAGCACTAAATGGTTTCAAGACCGCGGGCCCGCTCTCCGTGAAGGCACTGTTGTCGTGCTGTGCGACGACCACCTCCCGCCGCTGCAGTGGAAGCTGGCGCGCGTCCATGCTCTACATCCCGGCTCTGACGGCGTCACTCGCGTAGTGACTTTGAAAATAGGGAACACTTTCTGTAAACGACCTGTCGTTAAAGTATGTCCCCTTCCTTTAGAATAGGTTAAATCGTTACAAACTTAATCCTAGTAGTTAAGTCTTATTCATATCTCTCTATCTACTACAGTTTAGTGTAAAGCTTTAAAAGCAACTACGTTCTTTTAAGGTGAGCGGCATGTTCCGTACTGGAACAGGTTTTTTTTTGTTTCATTATTTTTAAATATATTTCGTTTCATACAAGACAACACAATTTGGTAAATAAGATTCTTCGGTGCTTTCCTTTTTTTCTAATTGGGTCAGCGATCAGCTGTTTATCTCTGAACGCACCGAATTCCTATGGGAAATGGGCGACACTAGCGCCACCCGCCTTGTGCGGATTCCACGGGCAACACCGTCCGTACAGACTTCTACCTATGGCCGCCGCGTGAAGAACTGCCGGCGTCGCGCGCGCACAATTTTCATTTTTTTCCACGTTTAACAATCATATCGAGGACTCTTTCATCCTGGAATCTACGGACCAGTGACCTATGTGACTAGTGTTGAGTATCATTCGCTGGATTTTCGTGCTTGGTGCCGGCTGGCTGCGAACGTCTGCTCCAGGACCCTCGGACGAGGTGCAGGACGATTTAGCGGTGAGTCGCTTGACCCAGTAAAATACTTAACAACTCCTTATATTCCAAACTACCTGCTGCCCGCGTGGAATTAGGTTATCGCGTTCCCGCGGGAACCATGCGTTTTTCCGGGATATTATTATGTCCTTTCCCGGGAACCCAACTATTCTCCATGCCCAATTTCATCTCAATCGGTCCAGCGGTTGAAGCGTGAAGTGGTAACAGACAAGAGTTACTTTCGCATTTATAATATTAACTAGCTTCTGCCTGCGACTTCGCCCGCGTGGGATTCGGTTATCGCGCTTCCGCGGGAACTATGCATTTTTACGGGATACAAAGTAGCCTATGTCCTTTCCCTGGACTCCAACTATCTCCATACCAAATTTCATCCAAATCGGTCCAGCGATTGAAGCGTGAAGAGGTAACAGACAGACAGACAGACAGAGTTACTTTCGCATTTATAAAATTAATATGGATATTGGACTTCTTCCAAATCATTAGAGCCGTTTCTTAAATCGCTTGTATAAATAAATAGAGACCACATTCTCAATCATTGGAGCCGACCCCCAGTGCAAATTAGGTATTTCATGACATAACTTTTGATTTTAATTTGCAACGCCATGCAGCTTTCCTCATGATAGAGTATATGTAGATGTTTGTGCTTAACTGACTAAAAACAAAACCAAATTTTAAAATGTTCAGTATTTTTCTTTATTAACGTAACATTAAGCTAATAAAGTTACGAGTAAGTACTATAATAAAAATGGCATACAAAGAACAGTCTCTTCTATAGCATTCAGTGCCAGAAAACCGAGAGAAATGTTAATTTTTTGTATGAAAATAGAGTATGTAGGCACTGAAAAAATTACAATACAAATGAAATAGATACTTTTTCGAGATCGCTGCTCGCGCGTTGTTTTCAACATAGCACAAAAAAAATTATACATTAACATACATTTATGACAATAGCTTAAAATAAGTGAGAACAGTTTTTCGATACCTATTATACTCCCAATAGGAAATAACTAAGAAACAACCAAACCAAGATAAATGTTTTATACAAAAATAATTACTTACTACTTCAAAAAATAACTTCGAATAACTTAAACTTAGTGAGAACCTAGTACAGGACCCAGCCGTAAATAACGCACATCGGTCTTTGGATAGAGTCGCTATTTTCGGTTTCATAAAGTAGGGTTCTGTCTGTACGTCTGTCACACTCAACTCATGTCTCTGAGGTGAACTCATATAGTACATACAGTGCAGCAATGGTATTGCGTTTGGCCATTTATTGCTAGCGGTACGCCAAAAAAGCTGCAAAGGGTCACATCCAATATCCTATATACGAGGATGTTTGTACACTTGTAAATGTGTGTGTACCACCTACGCGGGCCAATGATCCACTCTCTGGGCGCGAGCGCGAGTTGCGGAGATGGAGAGTGGATCGTTGGCCCGCGTAGTGTAGTACACACACATTCACAGGTGTACAGACGTCCTCTCACGCAAACATTGACACTTCATTAGAATAGTGTTATAAATCGTCCTTTTGTATTATAGGCCGTGTCCGCCCTGTGGTAGTACTATTAAATGTTGTGATTTAGGTAAGCAAATTCGTTTTCACTCCTCCTATTCGAAATGGAGTACTTTGTTTCCCGTTAAGAGGAAGCAAAATTTGATTTTGCTCCCTCTTAATTTCTGCCCCGCTAACAGGGAGAAAAGTATGATTTTGCTCTTTAGGGAGCAAAGTACGATTTTGTTCCCTGCTGCTATGGTTTTCTCATAGGAGGAGTGAAAAGCAACACGATAGCAAAATTATTTAAACCTTGGGTGACATAGCTTGAATCCCTTGCTAGCTCAAGATTCCACGTTAGAATCCCTCGCTCGCTCCGCTCGGGATTCTATTCTGGAATCTTTCGCGTCGCTCTGTATTGAAATTGAAATTCTTTATTTGCTGAACATGGGTACATGAAATAGTTGGTTTAAATATACATAGTGGGTCAGCCATGTTCTACCCTGAGGCATACAAAATTTATTCTATTCTTAATACTAAATGTTATTCACCTGGATAAGAAGAATACAGTTTAACTTAATATCTACACATTACATTGTTATTCTTAATTATTTAAGTGGGATTTTCTGCCCGCTACGCGGAGAGAAAATCTCACTTAACGGCCAAGGGTGATGTTAAAGTAGATTGTGTGACTAGGGAGCAAAATGGTATATTTTATCGCGGGTGACGGATTGAATACAGAGCGACGAGAAAGATTCCAGAATAGAAGACGTAAAACTTTTGACAAACCGCGGGCGGTAATTCGTAAAGCCCCAGATCGCATATTTATGGCCCTCACCTTCGGTTCGGGCCACAGAAACCTGCGATCTAGGACATTTACGAATTCACCACCCTAGGTTTGTAATGTACAGGTGAGCACACTTTATTAGGCGCGTCGTGATTCTTCGATCGCGCAGACAAGGAAAGAATACTCCGAAAATACACGAAAGAAAGCGTTTACCTAAAATCGAGCTTATGCTATCGTTATAATATTCATATTATTTTGTCGTCAGTTAATGTCTCATTCGTACAAGACACGCCCACTACACGCACTGACATGATTACACCTCGGGACATTATTATTTGGGAATACTAAAGTATGAGTGGGATGTCGATGGGATATTTCGATATTTCACACAAATACTGTACCTACTTATACAGGGTCAAGCAAAACGTTGTGACAATATTTTAACCACAGTATCAGTTATCGATTCTAAGCATGTTTTTATGGTTTTTAATTTTTTGTATGGGATTCGTGGTGTGATCCATACGTGGGTTGAGGGCCCTTGGCTTTTATTGTCAAAATGGAAAGAAGAAAAAGCAATTGTAACAGGCCAGTTTTTAAGTTTTTTAGTTTAAACATGTAAAAAGTTTTTTTTTTAATACTTACTTACTTTACACCGGACTAAGATGAGAAAAAACATTTCAGTACTAAGGAACTATGGCAATATAATGATAAGTCATTATGATAGATATTTATTATTTAGAAATTACTTATATGGCTCATAACATGGCGAAACTAAAATAACGGTTCCTTGTGGACTTCTTCTGAACCCTAAAAAGTTGCAAGTTCGCCTTATCTCGGTTAATTTAATTAATTCGGTTAAATGATTATTTAAAAATATATAACTATAATCTATTGATACCAAAACATCTCACTGCATTGGTAACAAAATATTTATAAAATGGCATTACTTTTATTTGGCTTAATGTGTACCAGTTTAATTAAATACGTGCATTCACTGCGAATAAACTTGGAGCGATAACAGCGCCCCAGGCGTTTGGTGACGACACTACATGACAAGCGTCATCGTCATAATATTATGTGCATGCCAAGGTAATTATCGTTAGATATTCGTAATTTATTTATTCTGATTAGTTATTCTAAGTTTGTATTATACGAAATATAGCTAATTGTATAAAAATATCAGTGATTGACACCTAAAACCAATTAGTGCAACAAATAGTTTACGTAACATTTACAAGATGGCGCTACTATTTCACTTCAAATCATCATAAAATATGTACAGTGTCTAAGAAGTGGGACGAGTCACTTGCTGATTGGTTAATCCCCGCGGTATCGACCAATCAGCAGGTATCGGTATTTCCCGCGCTTTTAAAATTCGACTTCTGCGCAGGTACATCGGTAAGCCTTTCAAGTTGTGTTCACCTGTACTATTGTGTGACACTCCCACGGTTCGCGGGCGGCGGTGACGCAGGACAGAGGGGTGTAATGAAGTGTGCGGGCGACGGGGCTGTCATTCGTGGAGCGTCACTAGCGTCGGTCGGCCGCCGTCGCAGCTGGCGGTGACTTGTGTATATGGACACGAGATTGACACGCAACGATGACGCACAAATTCAACGTGCTCCCCTGCCGCCCGACCGTCTGTTCCCCCCAGGGAGGGTCGGGCGCGACGTCGACGACCCATAGGGTACACGGCAGCTTACAGAAATGATATAACAGTGGCAGAGTCTATACTGTAGTGCGTGTTCCGAAACCCGGGTTAACACTAGATCGACATCTAGCGTCCAGTGGCTGAACCCCGATTACCCGACCGTTTAGCAGTTTCTACCGCTACTTGAAGCTAGATGGCGAGCCAAACGCAAAGTGTATTTCTAAATAATTTACAACTGATATTAAAACCAGAACTCTTTTTTGGAAATCCTTATATTACTGAGAAACTTCGGGTTGTAAGTTGTAAACTGTTAAGCAATAAAATAAAATATGCTTTGCGTTCGGCTCGCCATCTAACTTCAAGTAGAGGGGCAACTGCTGAACGGTCGGGTAATCGGGGTTCAGCCACTGGACGCTAGATGTCGATCTAGTGTTAACGGGTTCCGGAGCACGCACTACAGTACAGACTCTGCCACTCTTCTTGTATCATTTCTCTATGACGGCAGTCAAAAATACAAATCGCTTACATAAATCAACTACTTATCATTTATTTCCTATTACTTTTAACACCTGTATTTGTTTACCTGTGCAAAACAATAAAGATACTTTGACTTTGACTTTATGATTAAATGGTAGCACAACGTGACCGTCAATAATAATAATAATAACGGCGTAGGGATGTGACGACCCCATCGCCCACCTGGTGTTGTACCACCGGTGCAGTCAGTCAGCGCAGGGCGGCCTGTGGCGGGCCGATGGTGAGCGGCGACACCTCGCACCCGAGACCTCCTGGGGGCACACACACACAAGCGCCATACACACACATACACACAGCTACACACCTCCCCCGCCTCTGGATTGCCTTAGTTGGCCGCCCAGAGTGGAGCGCAGGAGCTATATGCTTGAAAGGGTGGAAGTGCTCAATCTGCGTAATAACGGGGAAACCCGCTCCGGGTGCGCAAAAGGCGCGACCCGCGATGGCGAAACCGGTGCACACCTCTCCACACCCTTAGCTGCTTACAACAGTGTTGCTCCCACGCCACCCGTGCGGTGGCCTGTATAGGGGGCCCACGTAGGCTAGCCTCTTGGTTAGTGCGTAAGCGGCGAGTCGCCGTCTGCCTTGCTTTCGATTTGTGAGATATTGATCCGGCAGATGTCCGTTATCTCACTCCATAGCCCGATTTTCCAGTCCACACCTCCCATCCACATAGCCCACTCCAAGTCTCTTCCTTCCTCGGCAATAGTTTGGCATCTGGGGAGGGCTGTCCGCCAGTACAGCCTCATGTTGTATTGGGAGGACAGATCTCCACAGTTGCGGCCATCTCACATTTCTAGTAAAAGGTACCAAAAGCCTCTTCATGTTGGCCTCGGCCCCATGAATGCGAATGACCGGGTCCCCATGGGCCCGTGACATGAAAATGTACCAACAAATAATAATAATAATAAAAGAATAATAATAAAACTTTATTGTTTAAACTGTGTAGTACAAGGTGTTAAATTATAAAAAAATAGATTCAACAGTTTGCCCTTTTCGGACGTACAATAGTTAAGATATAAGTTGTCTTACATTTAATTAACTATAGGTTTAAGATATAATGTAACAAAATTATTAATTTATACAATTAAATTGCTGTGATAATGACACTCGTGTTCTAATTACTTGTACCAAAATATTCATTTAAGTCATAGAAACATTCATTTAAGGGCCATTCTTTAATTTTCATCTTAAATCTATTACCATCCAGTATTTTAATACACGTCGGCAAATGATTGTAAATTTTAATACCATTAGCATATGCACTTTTCTTTACTATATAGCTGGACGGTGGCACAGTACATAGGTCATTCTTGTATTGTCTCCTAAGGTTAGGCTTTACATCGCTTCGTTTAACAAAGTGCTCATTTTGTTGTTTGATAAATACGGAAATTTCTAATATATATATACATTTTAGGGTTAACAGTTGAATTTTTTTGAAAACAGGCCTTAATGAATCAGTATTTTTGAGATTAAACATAATTCTTAAACATTTCTTCTGGTACATGAATGTGGATAGTACATTAACTGAGTTACCCCAAAAGATTACGCCGTATGATAGTAGAGGGTACACATATCCATAATATGTTTGAAAAGCTACTTCTATTGACGTTACATTTTTTAATATGGACAGTGCAAGTGCATAACAACTTTTGGAAAGCTTTTTGTTAATTTTTTCAATGTGCGACTTCCAGTTTAAATGACAATTTATAGTAATGCCCAAAAAATGTGTGTTATCTATTTGCTCGAGTTTTTTGCTATTGATAGTTACATTTATATTTTGTAGTGCCTGCTTATAGCCTGTGAATTCCAGAATTTTCGTTTTATCTAAATTTACTTGTAAGTTCAAGGATGACAACCAGTTCATAGTAGTATTTATTGTATTGTATAATTCACTTGTGACATCAGAGTCCTCGAGTTTGTCTTCAGTTATAAAAATAGTAGCATCATCAGCAAACATGACACATAGATGATTGATTATCAATGGAAACTCATTAATGTATACCAAAAACAAAAAGGGGCCCGAGCACACTAACTTGGGGTACACCCTCCGAAACTTTTTCATAATCTGACTTTATTGATATTACGGTTTTAGAAGTTTTATCGTAAATATCTAATACAGTAGCTTGCAGTCTGTTTGTGAGATAGTTCTCTATTAACTTTAAAGGAGTTCCCCGAATTCCAACATGTTCCAGTTGTTTTAATAGCAAGTTGTGCGCAACACAGTCAAACGCCTTAGATAAATCAATAAAAAGTCCAATACAAGTTTTTTTCTTATTTACGTCACTCCATATTTGTTTGAGAGTTTTAAAGCGTACACGTCGCGTTCCCGCGGGAACTGTGTTTTTCCCGGAAAAAAATGGCCTATGTCCTTCCTAGGTACTCCAACTATCTTCATACCAAATTTCATCAAAATCGGTTCAATAGTTTTTTCACGTGATGCGCGCTCAAATAAACAGATAGACAGACAAAAATCTTAATCTATTTATCTTCTATACATATAATAATGCTAAATAAAGAAGGTCGAAAGTCTGTACATGGGAGATATCGATAGATTAGAAAAGAGATTAGAATCGATAACAGAACACATTCCAACAGTTTTTTAGAATTTTTGTCTGTTTATTTGACCGCGCATCACGTGAAAGCTACTGGACCGATTTTGATAAAATTTGGTATGAAGATAGTTGGAGTCCCGAGAAAGGACATAAGCTACTTTTTGTCCGGGAAAAAGGCATAGTTCCCGCGGGAACGCTATAACCAAATTCCACGCGGACGAAGTCGCGGACAGAAGCTAGTGCAGAATATTGGGAATATCGGCATACATATCGGTTACGTAAATCATATCGTGCATTATTTGACTATTAAAGCGACTCATGACCATCTCAAAATGTCTACGACCGAGCTTGGTACAGTCAAGTTCACCAATATGTACACACTTTGGCATCTTTGTTAAAATAACGGTACAAATGAATGTCCTTCATCATATTAATAAACTCCACTGTAACAATGCGCCACATTTGTAAGGCTTCACGGTTTCACTACAGGATGTATACGCATGACATGTTGTTTTAAACATTTTGACCAAGCTGCCTTATAGTCACAGATATCACACTTGTATGGCTTCTCTCCAGTGTGTGTCCTCTCGTGATTTAGTAAATTACCTTTATGGCTGCATGCATAATTACAGTGTCTGCATTTGAAAGGCTTCACACCGTAGTGTACGCTCATTAAATGTTTCTTTAAACTACTTGAATCAGCTGCCTTATAGTTACAGATATCACACTTGTATGGCTTCTCTCCAGTGTGTCCTCTCGTGTCTTAATAAAGTACCTTTTTCGCCGGATGCATAATTACAGTGTCTGTATTTGAAAGATTTCACACCGGCGTGTACGCTCATTAAATGTTTCTTTAAACGACTTGAATCAGCTGCCTTATAGTCACAGATATCACACTTGTATGGCTTCACACCGGCGGGCGTGTACGCTCATTAAATGTTTCTTTAAACTACTTGACCAAGCTGCCTTATAGTCACAGATATCACACTTGTATGGCTTCTCTCCAGTGTGTGTCCTCTCGTGATTTAGTAAATTACCTTTATGGCTGCATGCATAATTACAGTGTCTGCATTTGAAAGGCTTCACACCGTAGTGTACGCTCATTAAATGTTTCTTTAAACAACTTGAATCAGCTGCCTTATAGTCACAGATATCACACTTGTATGGCTTCTCTCCAGTGTGTGTCCTCTCGTGTCTTAATAAAGTACCTTTTTCGCCGGATGCATAA
The DNA here is from genome assembly GCA_963971205.1 of Aethes cnicana. Lineage (NCBI taxonomy): Eukaryota > Metazoa > Arthropoda > Insecta > Lepidoptera > Tortricidae > Aethes > Aethes cnicana. The sequence goes on along the minus strand of OZ020299.1, from coordinate 1,283,618 downwards.
TTACAGTGTCTGCATTTGAAAGGTTTCACACCGGCGTGTACGCTCATTAAATGTTTCTTTAAACGACTTGAATCAGCTGGCTTATAGTCACAGATATCACACTTGTATGGCTTCACACCGGCGTGTATGCTCATTAAATGTTTCTTTAAACTACTTGACTGAGCTGCCTTATACTCACAGATATCACACTTGTATGGCTTCTCTCCAGTGTGTGTCCTCTCGTGATTTAGTAAATTACCTTTCAGGCTGCATGCATGATCACAGTGTCTGCATTTGAAAGGCTTCACACCGGCGTGTACGCTCATTAAATGTTTCTTTAAACTACTTGAATCAGCTGCCTTATAGTCACAGATATCACACTTGTATGGCTTCTCTCCAGTGTGTGTCCTCTCGTGATTTAGTAAATTACCTTTATGGCTGCATGCATAATTACAGTGTCTGCATTTGAAAGGCTTCACACCCGCGTGTACGCTCATTATATGTATCTTTAAAATATTTAAACGAGCTGCCTTATAGTCACAGATATCACACTTGTATGGCTTCTCTCCTGTGTGTGTCCTCTCATGTTTTAGTAAATCGTCTTTCTGGCCGCATGCATAAGTACAGTGTCTGCATTTGAAAGGCTTCACACCAGCGTGTACGCTCATTAAATGTTTCTTTAAACTACTTGACCAAGCTGTCTTATAGTCACAGATATCACACTTGTATGGCTTCTCTCCAGTGTGTGTCCTCTCGTGTTTTAGTAAGTCACCTTTCCGGCTGTATGCATATTTACAGCGTCTGCATTTGAAAGGCTTCGCACCCGCGTGTACGCTCATTATATGTATCTTTAAAATATTTAAACGAGCTGCCTTATAGTCACAGATATCACACTTGTATGGCTTCTCTCCTGTGTGTGTCCTCTCATGTTTTAGTAAATCGTCTTTCTGGCCGCATGCATAAGTACAGTGTCTGCATTTGAAAGGCTTCACACCAGCGTGTACGCTCATTAAATGTTTCTTTAAACTACTTGACCAAGCTGTCTTATAGTCACAGATATCACACTTGTATGGCTTCTCTCCAGTGTGTGTCCTCTCGTGTATTAGTAAGTCACCTTTCCGGCTGTATGCATGATCACAGTGTCTGCATTTGAAAGGCTTCGCACCCGCGTGTACGCTCATTATATGTATCTTTAAAATATTTAAACGAGCTGCCTTATAGTCGCAGACATCACATTTGTATGGCTTCTCTCCAGTGTGTGTCCTCTCGTGTTTTAGTAAATCACCTTTCATACTGCATGCATGATTACAGTGTCTGCATTTGTAAGGCTTCACACCAGCGTGAGCGCTCATTGAATGTTTCTTTAAACTACTTGAATGAGCTGCCTTATAGTCGCAGGCATCACACTTGTATGGCTTCTCCCCAGCGTGTGTGCTCACGTGTCGTAGTGTGGCTGCGTGACTCGCGGCTGCGCGTGCGCCGGGCACGCGGCGCGCTCGGTCTGTAACAAACTGTCCACTTCAACTGACGCCAAATATCGCGCCGCTGCCTCCGCGGTCGCTCGAGTGTGCGTAGCAGCGGCAAGCAAATAGTAATAATCTCTTCATTTCTAATACTCTGAAAGACGGTCATTGTTTATAAGTGTAGTGGGATGAAAGCGATCCATGGCAACCCCTTGTGGTCGTAAATAGAAGGATTCATATTCATCCTATACTATGAAACAAGCAATATTTGTAATCGTGTTCTCGAAAACGGCTCTAACGATTGAGATAAAACTAGGCATATATGGGTTTTGCTAGGAACCATTTCTAGGAAAATTCCTTTATAGCTATTTTCACTCTAGCAAAGCTCCATCGCCCAGGTACTGTATAATTGTATCAAGACAGTGGTGCCAAATGTATTATGATAATGAAAAATATTAAGAGGGTTTATCCCGAAAGTTGGCAACGTCGCATATAGCTGAAGAGCAATTTGATGTTGGATGACGCGCAATTTGGTTTTCGTACCGGTCTCTCAACAGACTCCGCGATATATTCTCTCAAGTCCACTGTGAGTCACTACCTGGGCAGAGAAACGTCGGTCTACGCCTGCTTTTTAGATCTCAGTCGAGCTTTTGACCTGGTAAATTATAATTTACTATGGGAGAAACTGACTGAGTCTAATGTACCTGAACAAACGGTGAGTCTGTTGAGATACTGGTACGAGAACCAATGCAACACGGTGAGATGGGGCGACACGACCTCTAGCGAATACAGGCTAGAGTGCGGGGTTCGTCAAGGGGGGCTGACCTCTCCAGACCTGTTCAGCCTGTACGTTAATGACTTGATTGTGGAACTGAGAAACACCAATGTCGGCTGCCATATTGGTAGAACGTGTCTAAATAATTTTAGCTATGAGGACGGCATGGTGCTTCTCAGTCCCTCAATCAATGGCCTATGCAGACTACTCGAGGTGTGTGAGCGCTATGCGTCTGAGCACGGGTTGAAGTATAACGTACAGAAGACGAAACTGATGGTTTTTCCATCAGGAAAGTCACCAGAGAGGGTAAGGCCAGTGTATTTAGATGGTTCTGCTGTGGAAAGGGTTCGACAGTTCAGGTACTTGGGGCATGTAGTCACGGAAGATCTCAAAGACGATCTCGACATCGAGCGTGAACGTCGGGCCACCGCGGTGAGAAGCAACATGCTCGCGAGGCGCTTCGGGCGGTGTGGCGACCCGGTGAAGATGACACTGTTTAGAGCATTCTGTCAATGTCTCTATACATGCCAGCTGTGGGTCAACTACACGAGACGCGCTATGAGCACCATAAGAGTGCAGTACAATGATGCCTACCGCATTCTTATGAAACTGCCCCGCTTCTGCAGCGCCTCCGAGATGTTTGCCAATGCCTTTAGGCATTAAGTCCGCCAATTGTATACATTTTGTATGTGCAATGAAGTTTAAATAAATAAATAAATGCTGGTATTCCAGATTTTTTTGCACTTATTCGATCTCGGATAGCATCGTTTCGGGATCGTCTGAGTAGATCCCAAAATGAGATCCTGTGCACGTTGGCCGTGCGCCTGGACAGTCGGACCCTGAAGCACTGGGTGACCGTGCACCGCACTAGCAATAGGAAATAAGACTTATTGAGTAATTATAAGGTACAATTTTCTAATTTTGTTAATTTGCTATATACGCCTGAAATAAAACATTATTATTATTATTATAGCTGTCAAATGTTTCGCTGTTTTTATTCATTTCTCAATATTACTGAATTAAAAAAGAAGTTATCATTCTATGGTTGAATGACGCGTCTCGTTTTACATTTGTCGGTTAGCCATTCAAATAATAAGATTACATTGAAACGCATGGAAAATGCGATGGAAAGTTATCAAAAGATAGTACTTCCATAATCCTAAAAAAATTGTTCCTATGATAATTGTTGCAATCCATACTCAATGTTTTATTCAACCATAGAGCGATAATTCATATTTTCATTCGGTAATATTCAGAATTTAAGGAAAACAGCGAAATATTTGACAGCTATTTGCGACGTTTCCTACTTTCGGAGTAAACGCTTTTAAAGTAGTGCCTAGTAGGCACTAAATACCTCTGGGCTCGAAGGCGCTGTCAGGCGGTTGCAGAGACGTCGGCCCAATCACAAGCTCATCCTTGATCTCATGGTCCGCATACAAGTCCACCGCCTCATCCGTCAGGTCCTCCGTGGGCCCACAGCCCCACTCCTCCGTAGCGTCATCCTCCAACTCCTCCTTAATGAACCCTGTCTCTAGAGACATTGCTGATTAAATTTAATCATATGTTTGTATACACTCCTGTCCAGTTCTGGTATTTCTGTTCTATAGAGGCTGTCTGATCAGTGTTCAGTAGCGTCTGAAACAAACAAGTCACGATAGAGACGACAGGCGATATCGCAGTCAAATTCATGACTATATAACTCACTAGCTTCTGCCCGTGACTTCGCCCATGTGGAATTCGGTTATAGCGCTCCCGCGGGAACTATGCGCTTGTCTGGGATAAAAAGTAGCCTATGTCCTTTCCCAGGGCTCCAACTATCTCCATACCAAATTTCATCCAAATCGGTCCAGCGGTTGAAGCGTGAAGAGGTAACAGACAGACAGAGTTACTTTCGCATTTATAATATTAAATAATATGGATATGGAAATTAATATGGATTTCAACAAAATGAGATATTTATTTGTGAAAAAACAGCCATTCAGATTTTCGTGAGTTTGACTATACAAGATCTAAGAAGAGCCTATGCAAAGCGGGTCCGCCGGCAAATATCATTTATGGCAACGGCAACTTCCAAAGCATGAACTATTCTAGGATGATCCTGGATGGCCTAAATTCGCTACATCAACCACTACCTCGTTAGGGCATGCCAGCAGCGCTCGAATATATGCAAGCAGTCGCACGCAGTCCCCGTGGGCAGTCAAAACAGGCGCGAATGCCATTAAACAATAATAACTATTAAATTTGCCTCGAAGTTTCGAGCACCATACAATTAGCAGCCGCGGCTGGAGCAGCCACCTGCGACTGGCCGGCTATACCATTTACTCACCTTTATCTCGTTTAAAACCACCATTTATAATGAATTCAAACGATAATATGACATGCCTTCAATAAAACGGCCTAACATGGGCCAAACAAACAAACAAAAACAAAATGTTTTTTTTTTTGTCCTTCTTTAATAGCTTTCACATCTCGTATTGTGCAACTTGATGTATTTCGCCAATGTCGATGTTGACATAGGACACGCCAGGAGAATGTTCGGTAAAGTAATTTTGAAGTTTAGGAAGGATTTCACAGGAGACCTAAAACAAATTGTGTAACAAATGTTATGGACAACACAGGACGATAACAAACATTAATGTAACGAGAAGTTAGAGGAGACGGAGGGTAGTTAAAAGATGTACGGAAAGGACTGTAACCACCACCATACATAGGTTTAGTAAAAGCATTTATAGAGTTATATTGTGTACTGTACTTGTATATATTTAATGAGATGAAGAACAAAGCTAGAACTCGAGTAACAGAGAAGAGAGTGAAAGTTTATAGGCCGCGGAATTTCTTTAGGTAAAACATCATACAGCGAGTAACTGTCCAGCGAGATGTCCCAAGACATTCAAAAAAGATGTGATCCAATGTGCCCTCGTCCAAGCCACATTCGCAAAGAGAGTGATTCCGAACCCTGATTTTGGCCAAAAAAACTGGTGTACATACATGAGCCAGGCGAAGTCGGCAGATGGTGGACGTCGTCTGTTTATTTCCCGATTTGAAACGGTAAAACCAAGGTTTATGCGGTATCAGAGGTTGGATATTGCCGTAATATTTACTATTATTAAGTCTTGAAGAGTCCCAAAGTGTCTGCCAAGAATCTTTTGCATCTGAATGAGCAATCGTTAGGAGATCGGAGGAGTAGTTAGTGTAATGTTTTTGAGAACCCGTTTGAATTGCGTCTTTTGCCCACGAATCAGCCCATTCATTGCCACTGATGCCGCAGTGTCCCGGAATCCAAGCGAGGACCACTTCTAGGCCTTTACTGTCGCATTTTAGTAACAATTCTTTAATTTTTAGAACCAAAGGGAAAAACAAAATGAATGTCACTCACTCACTGTCTCTCACTGATGTGACAGTTAACTGTCATATTGGGTGCGTTCCGTATCGCGCTCAAAGCGGTCACAGCGTTCACGACGCTCATAAGTGTCGCGTATCGATTGTTACTATTTGTTATGCTCACGATCGTGTGAGCGCGTTTTTGATTCGGAGCGATCAAAAGCACGCTCACGGTGCCAACTCTAGTAACTGTCAAACTTTTTCTTTAAAATTGGGAATCGTCCTGTCCAAGGGGATGGCATGTCGAATCTGAGAGCGTGCGAGCGGGATGCATTTATTCATTTCGTAATGTGAAAGATGAGAAAAGTAATAGATTTTTTGTCCTTATATGCGTAACAGCGTTTTCGTGTTTCAAGAAAATATTACATATATTTTATGATAGTGCACTGTTCTTACTAATATACGTTTGCCCCTATAAGATAGCGATTATAATTCGCTCGACTATCAGGTATAAAAGACGTACCCAGCAAAATTATGAAAACATAACCTTTCGTACGTATTTCATTTTGGCCATTTAAACTCATCTTGTTCGGTATGACAGCGTTACGTAAGTTATATTTGGCTCATGTGCTATTAAATTGACCCACTATCTTTGAATAATAACATGAATGAATACTTTTCAAAATATCGATGTTTTTAATATTATCCGCCCAAATTACGATGTTGGTTAATATGTATGACACCATGAGTCAAGCTGTATTTTTAATTTAGCCACGGTTCGGGATACCAGCTATGAGTGCCCACCAGATACCCAATATCTGGGGAAAAGCTATGCTGCAAAAATAAAATAAATAAACTTAGGATATATATATATATATATTGTGAAGGGGGTTGGTGTTAGCTCAGGTAGATGCTGTAGGCACGGAGATAAGCGGTGGAATCCGAAGACAAAAAGACGATGTCTAGATAATTAAAATCTCTAAATCTTGAAGACTGGCCCTATTACTGCCCTAACATTTCCCTAACTATGAAACAATAGATTTAAAGTTGAATTGATATTATATTTTCAGAGATGCGTTCATTACAATGGCTATCAAAAGACTCAGTATATTAAACAAAAACAATTCTACGTTTAAAATTACCTATTTTTGAAAGAAAATGTGACAACTAACCGATTGTACTCGGCCAGTCTCCACAATATATATGAATGTGTAAGTCACTTAGTAACGCTTTCACACGAAGTAGTAACTAGTTATTGATCAACTGTGACATTTTTTACCGACTTCACTAAGGAGAAACGTCAACATTCAACGGGATCTTTTTTGGATTTATGTACGCCGAAAATAAATGAGTAAACATATACTTGCATTTTCATTTCTTCTGTAGTAGGTACCTGGTCTCTACCTAGCTAGAAATACAGGGAGTCCATTATGATGGATTAATCGGGGAATCTCTCAAAACATGGAAAAACCTGTAATAAAGACTACATGTCTTTATAGCAGGTCTTTCAGTGTTAGGAGCCACTCTAGTAAATATCTTCTGTATATATATAAAAGCCATGTAGATAGCTGAAATTTGGCATGTAGGTTCCTTTGAGAGTGTAGGGGAGCACTAAGAGGACTTACCAGAATTCCCACGGGAACGAGAAAAAATGGAATTTTCACATTTTAATGTTTACGCGCGTACGAAGTCATGGGCAACAGCTAGTTTACCACTATTGTTCCTCTAAATTTTAAACGTCAGTCAAAGTCGCGTGTGATAGCTAGTTTTTAGAGTGGGGTAATTTTTTACCCACCTTGCCACCCCATGTACTTGACGCACACATAGAAATTTTATATGCCTATCCCTTACCGGGGTACAGTCGGCAGCAGAAGTAGATAAGCTGTCCAGGTGTTCAAAATGACCTACACACGCCCTTAACGTCTTAAGAATAAGGTCGTGTGTAGGTAATTTTGAACACCTGGTCAGCTTATCTACTTCTGCTGCTGACTGTACGCTATATGCGCATCTAGGAGATACTTAATCTAAGGTCCTGTCAATTATCTAGTCATCATATATAGTCAAATGTCACTTTGACGTTTGCGCTCAAAGCGCTGTGAGCGCGATACGGAACGCACCTATTGTCAAAACAAAACCATACATGCTGTTTTTTTTTCGCTGTGCAAGGTAATGACCACTTAGACCATAAAGCCAGACAAATTATTATAACCATCGATTCTGGTGCCGGTACTGGGATTGCTGCAGTAGGGGAGATCTAATGAATGACCGGCACTTGACATTTTCCAGTTGATTTTTAGTGATGAGGCAAAGGAGCCGTTTCTTAAATCGCTTGTATAAATAAATAGAGATCACATTCTAAATCATTGGAGCCGACCCCCAGTGCAAATTAGGTATTTCATGACATAACTTCTGATTTTAATTTGCAACTCCATGCAGCTTTCCTCATGATAGAGTATATGTAGATGTTTTTAGGTAGGGTGAGGTGCGACTACCTATTCTGAGTTGGTCAGAGTTTATACGTAAAACAACTCGATGCGAATATATGGACTAACTTATTTACAAAATGTACACAGTAATATAAGAAAATAATGTCTTAGATCTAGGTAGTGACACCGCGGAGCGATGCGCAGAGATATCGGCCAATCAGAGGGCCGATAGCGAGGTGGCGTGATCCGTCGGCGTATCCGGGGGGAACGGGGGGAAAGAATCACGCGATGGTGTGACAGCCAATCACTGGCGTCTGTCTGTACACCTACAGGGCTCCCCTTCAAGCGAAGCGTACCGGCAGGTTGACCACTCGCCCGCGGCGGGTGGATTGGCCCCTAGTGTATTTTTCCGTACGGACACCACCAAACCCAGTGCGCTCGGACTTTTCCTCGTTCCCATAACGGGAAGCGTAGGAAAAACACCACCCGCCGAGTTTCGGCGGCGGAAGACCCCACCCGCACTGAGAGAAAAACCTGAGGGTAGTTGGCGGCGGCTGTTTTCACGACTACCCACACCCGGTCTCCCACCAGCGGGTCGCCCCGGGTTGTGGGTAGATGGGTTTACGGTCGTAGCCCTCTACCCCCAAAGTGTCGCGGGCACCTAGAAGCCCCCCCCCGCACCCCTCGGAGCAGCACCGGACCATGTCGGGCCGGAAACCCGGCGCCGGAGCGCATGCCGAGAACGTCGACGGCGAAGCAATGGAGTCCCCGCCGCTCGCCCCTTCGACGCCCGCCCTGGGAGCCGCGCCCCTGCAGACCCCCGCGCCGCCCGCACCCGAGACACCGAGTGCAGACGTCATCAGCACGGCGCTGAACATGCTGACGCCGCTATATCTGGCCCGCAGAATCCCGCCGTCGCGCGACGCCAGCCCCGCAGCAGGACCCACGCCCCGGACCTCGCGCCCTAACTCCAACCGCCTGGAGGGGTTATCGCCCGGATCATTGTTGGCCAATGATCTGGGGATACTCGCCAGGTTGGAAAAGAGCGGGCTGCTGTCCCCGGGGCTGCTGGCCTTCATGCGGGACTACCTGGAGGTGTGTCGAAGGAAGATTGGCGGAGCCCCCACACCTCCAGAGGAGCGAGCCATGGTGGAGCAGATCCTCAGCTGTTTCACCCCCGCCTCTGCCACCAGGCCAAGACGCACCCGCAGCGAAGTGCGCAGCCGCCGTCGCCGGGACGACCGCGACGACACGGACGACGAGGGAGGCAAGCGAATATGCTTCGCCGTCCCGGACTCGCCGTCCACAACCGGAC
>OZ020299.1:1139283-1274139 GCA_963971205.1 Aethes cnicana | reverse complement strand
CCCGGACGACGAAATAGTATGCGTACAAATATCCTCAGGTCAAACGCGATTCATTTGTTGCATAGTTTACTTACCACCTCACATATTGGACTCTAGGTACCATTCAATATTTGAATGTATTGAAAGAATTGTTACTACATATTCTTCACCAGTGATTATAATAGGAGATTTTAATCTGTATTCAACTAATGCTACTGTGCGAAATGATTTCGAGCTTTTCATGTCTACCTGTAACTTATCTCAAAAAAATGTTATAATGAACACAAATAACCGTATGCTAGACTTAATATTAACAAACCCAGCTGTGGCTTCAATCTCGGTAGCGGAATGTTATCAAGGTATAGTCAATTCAGAGGCACATCACAAACCACTTGACATAACTATAGGAGTCATTGGTCGCTTTTCAGCCCAAAATCAGCCGCTAGAAAATAACTCTAATTTGGTTCGTGAAAGAAATTATCGTAAAACGGATTTTTATAACTTATATGACATGTTTTCACAAGTCGATTGGTCACCTATTTATGCAACATCTAATGTGAATACAGCAGTGGAGTTACTGTATGAAATAATTAACAACGTGTTTGACCTAACCATACCATACAAAAGTGGAAGATCCAAATATTTTCCTACATATCCTGAGTGGTTTTCTAAAGATCTAATACAAATAAACATGTTAAAAAATGAATATCACAAGCTATACAAAATAACAAACAACCAACTATACTACGCATTTTTTACTATTATAGAAAACTTCTAAAAACCATGTCCGACGAGGCTAACTACAATTACTATCAAAATATACAATCAAAGATCATAAGTGACCCTAAATCGTTCTGGACACATGTCAGGCGCAGCCACCAGTCGCAGGAGCCGGCCACGTTCGGCGACCTGACGCCGCAACAAGTAGCCGACTCGTTTGGTGCTTTTTTTAAAAGTGTCTTTATAGATAAGGAGCTATCACTAGACGCAGCAACCACATACGGTGAAGCTAATTCAATTCTTTATCATCAGAATCTCCCCACGTACACATAGATTATATCAGCCAGAGTGACGTGAATACAGCCATGAGGAAATTAAAAAATAAATTCACCCAAGGACCGGATGGCATTCCACAATTAATAATTAAGGACTGTAGACACTTTTTTCTGAACCATTACAGCACGTCTTTAATCTTGCTATAAAATCAGGAATATTCCCGTCAAAATGGAAAGTATCTAAAGTGATACCTATCCATAAAAGTGGTTCAAAATCTGAAGTGCTTAACTACCGACCTGTAGCAATACTCCCAATATTTGGGAAAGTATTTGAAGCAGTATTGCATAAAAAAATAAATAGAGAACTTCAAAATAATTTCTGTGAAGAACAGCATGGATTCGTACCGTCAAAATCTACTACAACAAACCTTTTAAATTCAATAACTTTTATAGCTAATAATTTAGAATCCAACAAACAAGTAGACGTGGCCTACTTAAATTTAAAAAAAGCATTCGACCGTGTAAACATCGATATTCTCTTCAAAAAACTTGCGATTATAGGCTTTTCCTTACCATTAAGTACTCACCTTTTTTGCCGACTATCTCATAAACAGAGAACAGTACGTACAATACCGGTCAGCCAAATCTGCACTTTACAACGTTACGTCTGGTGTTGGACAGGGTAGTATTCTTGGGCCATTACTATTCTTGATTGTAATTAATGACTTGCCCCGCTCGCTCAATTACTGTTTTTGCATGATGTTTGCTGACGATGTCAAGCTAGCCCTTCCGATAGATACTACACAAGACTGTACTCGATTACAATTAGACCTCAATAACGTACACACATGGTGCCAAGCCAATAGTTTAGAATTGAACGTTTCTAAGTGTGCAATTATGACTTTCACACGCTCACGTCAACCATACCTAAACAAATACAATATTGGTGATGAGACTATGGTTAGGGTTTCGATTGTCAAAGATCTAGGTACTTGGTTTGATGACAAATTTACATTTCACCACCATATACTAGAAACTTGTAAAGCTACTCGTAAAAGTATGGGTTTTGTGCTACGCCAATCAAAGCACTTCACGTCTAAAAGACCATTGGAGATACTATATAGCTCATTTATAAGGAGCAAATTAGACACAAACGCTATGATATGGAACCCAATTTAAGCGAAGCAAAATATACTTTAATGGTTGAGAAAATACAAAAAAGTCATGTCAGATTTTTATACAAAAAAATGTATTATTATTATCCATACATGTATCCCACACATTATATTTTAGGAATGGTAAGCCATAGAACACTCGAAGCTCGTAGGAATCTCACCCTAGTCCAATACTTCTTCAGGCTCATCCGAGGCAACATCCACAACCCGTTCCTACTCACCCAAATCTCGATACAGACGCCTCCCGCCCACAGCCAGCGCCTGCGCCCCCGCAAGCTGCCTCTGCTCAGCACTACGAGGGCCCACACCGTCGCATTAACCAACACGCCACTCCACCTCGCTCTGCGGCTCATCAACACGATACTTACTGAGAACGACACGCTCGACATCTTCGCTGACTCCGAACCGAAATTTCTAGCCACAGCTGGTCACTATTTAGAATCCATTGTAGCTCCTAGTACTATTGTGTAAGAAATAATATAATATTTAACCTTCATGTCATGACTGGCTCTAGCTGTAAGTGTCATTTTTGTAATAATAACTAAATAAATAAATAAACTATCTCCATGCCCAATTTCATCTCAATCGGTCCAGCGGTTGAAGCGTGAAGTGGTAACAGAGTTACTTTCGCATTTATAATATTAAGATTGGACTTCTTCCAAATCGTTAGAGCCGTTTCTTAGATAGCTTGTGTAAATAAATAGAGATCACATTCTAAATGGAGCCGACCCCCAGTGCAAATTAGGTATTTCATGACATAACTTTTGATTTTAATTTGCAACGCCATGCAGCTTTCCTCATCATAAGAGTATATGTAGATGTTTGTGCTTGACTGACTAAAAACAAAACCAAATTTAAAAACGTTCAGTATTTTTCTTTATTAAATCATAAATCATAAATCTTTATTGCATAACATGTTCATTACATTGAGATCTTAAGTTTAGTTGTAGTCAGGAACATGAACCCGGTTTGGGCACCGCAAGTTTACTTAGGTATAACTTACAGACTAAAAATTGAAACCTTATTTATTATTAATAATACAAATTTATACATCGGTGAGAAAATCCTTAATAGAATAATAACATTTCTCGTGTAAATATTTTTTTAAACTATTTTTAAATTTATTAAGATTAGTTTCTGTTTTAATATCGTCTGAAATTTTGTTGTAAATTTTAACCGACATCGAAAAGGGGCCTGAATGTATCATTTGAAGTCTAAAGAAGGGTGCAGCTAGTTTGGTTTTGGGTCTTAAGTTTTCCGGTCGGGAGTATTGAGGGAATAGGTGTAGGTTTTTTCTTACGAATAAACAAACTTCAAAAATGTAAAAAGATGGCAATGTTAACGTAACAGTAAGCTAATAAAGTTACGAGTAAGTACTATAATAAAAATGGCATACAAAGAACAGTCTCTTCTATAGCATTCAGTGCCAGAAAACCGAGAGAAATGTTAATTTTTTGTAAGAAAATAGAGTATGTAGGCACTGAAAAAATTACAATATATACGAGGATGTTTGTACACTTGTAAATGTGTGTGTACCACCTGCGCGGGCCAATGATCCACTCTTTGGGCGCGAGTTCAGGCGGTTGATTCCGTTGGTCCTTACCGTCATTTGTTTCATCCGGAGATGGAGAGTGGATCGTTGGCCCGCGTAGTGTGGTACACACACATTCACAGGTGTACAGAGGTTCTCTCACGCAAACATTGACACTTCATTAGAATTGTGTTAAAAATCGTGCTTTTGTATTATAGGCCGTGTCCGCCCTGTGGTAGTAGGTACTATTAAATGTTCTGTGATTTAGGTAAGCAAATTCGTTTTCACTCCTATTCGAAATGGAGTACTTTGTTTCCCGTTTAGAGGGAGCAAAATGCGATTTTGCTCCCTCTTCATTTCTGCCCCGCAAACAGGGAGCAAAGTATGATTTTGCTCTTTAGGGAGCAAAGTACGATTTTGTTCCCTGCTGCTATTGGTTTTCTCATAGGAGGAGTGAAAAGCAGAGTGTGCAACACGATAGCAAAATTATTTAAACCTTGGGTGACATAGCTTGAATCCCTCGCTAGCTCAAGATTCCACATTAGATTAGTGCGTGCTCCGAAACCCGGGTTAACACTAGATCGACATCTAGCGTCCAGTGGCTGAACCCCGATTACCCGACCGTTTAGCAGTTTCTACCGCTACTTGAAGCTAGATGGCGAGCCAAACGCAAAGTGTATTTCTAAACAATTTACAACTAATATTAAAACCAGAACTCTTTTTTGAAATCCTCTTATTACACAGAGACTTCGGGTTGTAAGTTGTAAACTGTTAAGCAATAAAATATGCTTTGCGTTCGGCTCGCCATCTAGCTTCAAGTAGCGGAGCAACTGCTGAACGGTCGGGTAATCGGGGTTCAGCCACTGGACGCTAGATGTCGATCTAGTGTTAACCCGGGTTTCGGAGCACGCACTACAGTACAGACTCTGCCACTCTTCTTGTATCATTTCTCTATGACGGCTGTCAAAAATACAAATCGCTTACATAAATCTACTATCATTTATTTCCTATTACTTTTAACACCTGTATTTGTTTACCTGTGCAAAACAATAAAGATACTTTGACTTTGACTTTATGATTAAATGGTAACACAACGTGAACGTCAAGACAGCGTACACGTTGCGTTCCGAGGTTTTCCCGTCGCGGGAACTGTGTTTTTCCCGGAAAAAAATGGCATATGTCCTTTCTAGGAACTCCAACTATCTTCATACCAAATTTCATCAAAATCGGGTCAATAGTTTTTTCACGTGATGCGTGCTCAAATAAACAGATAGACAGACAAAAATCTCAATCTATTTATCGTCTATACATATATTAATGCTAAAGAGGGTCGAAACTCTGTACATGGGAGATATCGATAGATTAGAAAAGAAATTAGAATCGATAACAGAACACATTCCAACAGTTTTTAGAATTGTTGTCTGTTTATTTGACCGCGCATCACGTGAAAACTACTGGACCGATTTTGATAAAATTTGGTATGAAGATAGTTGGAGTCCCGAGAAAGGACATAAGCTACTTTTTGTCCGGGAAAAACGCATAGTTCCCGCGGGAACTCTATAACCGAATTCCACGCGGACGAAGTCGCGGACAGAAGCTAGTGCAGAATATTGGGAATATCGGCAGACATCGGTTACGTAAATCATATCGTGCATTATTTGACTATTAAAGCGACTCATGACCATCTCAAAATGTCTACGACCGAGCCTGGTACAGTAAAGTTCACCAATATGTACACACTTTGGCATCTTGGTTAAGATAACGGTACAAATGTCCTTCATCATATTAATAAACTCCACTGTAACAATGCGCCACATTTGTAAGGCTTCACGGTTTCACTACAGGATGTATACGCATGACATGTTGTTTTAAACTATTTGACTGAGCTGCCTTATAGTCACAGATATCACACTTGTATGGCTTCTCTCCAGTGTGTGTCCTCTCGTGATTTAGTAAATTACCTTTATGGCTGCATGCATAATTACAGTGTCTGCATTTGAAAGGCTTCACACCGGCGTGTACGCTCATTAAATGTTTCTTTAAAGTACTTGAATCAGCTGCCTTATAGTCACAGATATCACACTTGTATGGCTTCTCTCCAGTGTGTGTCCTCTCGTGATTTAGTAAATTACCTTTACGGCTGCATGCATAATTACAGTGTCTGCATTTGAAAGGCTTCACACCGGCGTGTACGCTCATTAAATGTTTCTTTAAAGTACTTGAATCAGCTGCCTTATAGTCACAGATATCACACTTGTATGGCTTCTCTCCAGTGTGTGTCCTCTCGTGTCTTAATAAAGTACCTTTTTCGCCGGATGCATAAGTACAGTGTCTGCATTTGAAAGGTTTCACACCGGCGTGTACGGTCATTAAATGTTTCTTTAAACGACTTGAATCAGCTGCCTTATACTCACAGATATCACACTTGTATGGCTTCTCTCCAGTGTGTGTCCTCTCGTGTTTTAACAAAGTACCTTTCTCGCCGCATGCATAATTACAGTGTCTGCATTTGAAAGGCTTCACACCAGCGTGTACGCTCATTAAATGTCGCTTTAAACTACTTGAATTAGCTGCCTTATACTCACAGATATCACACTTGTATGGCTTCTCTCCAGTGTGTGTCCTCTCGTGTTTTAACAAAGTACCTTTCTCGACGCATGCATAATTACAGTGTCTGCATTTGAAAGGCTTCACACCAGCGTGTACACTCATTAAATGTTGCTTTAAACTACTTGAATGAGCTGCCTTATAGTCGCAGACATTACACTTGTATGGTTTCTCTCCAGTGTGTGTCCTCTCGTGTTTTAGTAAATCACCTTTCCGGCTGCATGCATGATCACAGTGTCTGCATTTGAAAGGCTTCACACCAGCGTGAGCGCTCATTGAATGTTTCTTTAAACTACTTGAATGAGCTGCCCTATAGTCGCAGGCATCACACTTGTATGGCTTCTCCCCAGCGTGTGTGCTCACGTGTCGTAGTGTGGCTGCGTGGCTCGCGGCTGCGCGTGCGCCGGGCACGCGGCGCGCTCGGTCTGTAACAAACTGACCACTTCAACTGACGCCACATATCGCGCCGCTATCCCCGCGGCCGCCCGACTGCACTCATCGCATCACAAGAGATGAAATTTACTATACACCCAGATACATCTTTTACTATGACATAATATTTATTTATTTAATACATTTACAGTACAGACCGAAGCGCCATGTAAAGAAGTAACAATATACAACTTGAAATTTAAATATTTACAAAAACTGTCATAAGATAAAACCAACAAAACTTTCATTCATATTGACAACATTTAAAATTTTTTGTAAGACGTAATTCGAAAACCATTTCACAACACATCTGCCCATCTCCATGCAAATAGACTGCACTCTGGTACTGATGCCAGGAGCGCATTCAGCAGCTCGAGTATGCGCAGCAGCGGCAAGCAAATAGTAATATAATAATCTCTTAATTTCTAATACTCTGAAAGACGGTCATTGTTTATCTGTGTAGTGGGATGAAAGCGTTCCATGGCAACCCCTTGTTGTCGTAAATAGAAGGATTCATATTCATCCTATACTATGGAACAAGCAATATTTGTAATCGTGTTCTCGAAAACGGCTCTAACAATTGAGATAAAACTAGGCATATACGGGTTTTGCTAGGAACCATTTCTAGGAAAATTCATTTTTAACTATTTTCACTCAAGCAAAGCTCCATTGTCCAGGTACTGTATAATTGTAACAAGACAGTGGTGTCAAATGTATTATGATAATGAAACATATTAAGAGGGTTTATCCCAAAAGTTGGCAACGTTGCATATAGCTGTCAAATTTTTCGCAACGTTGCCTACATTCAGAATAAGCCCTCTTAAAGTAGTGCCTAGTAGGCACTAAATACCTCTGGGCTCGAAGGCGCTGTCAGGTGGTTGCAGAGACGTCGGCCCAATCACAAGCTCATCCTTGATCTCATGGTCCGCATACAAGTCCACCGCCTCATCCGTCAGGTCCTCCGTGGGCCCACAGCCCCACTCCTCCGTAGCGTCATCCTCCAACTCCTCTTTAATAAAGCCTGTCTCTAGAGACATTGCTGATTAAATTTAACCATATGTTTGTATACACTCCTGTCCAATTCTGGTATTTCTGTTCTATAGAGGCTGTCTGACCAAAGTGTTCAGTAGCGTCTGAAACAAATAGTCACGATAGAGACGACAGGCGATATCACAGTCAAATTCATGACTATATAACTCACTAGCTTCTGCCCGCGACTTCGCCCACGCGGAATTCGGTTATCGCGCTCCCGCGGGAACTATGCGCTTGTCCGTGATAAAAAGTATATGTCCTTTTCCAGGGCTCCAACTATCTCCATACCAAATTTCATCCAAATCGGTCCAGCGGTTGAAGCGTGAAGAGGTAACAGACAGACAGAGTTACTTTCGCATTTATAATATTAAATAATATGGATATGGAAATTAATATGAATTTCAGCCATTCAGATTTTCGTGAGTTCGACTATACAAGATCTAAGAAGAACCTATGCAAAGCGGGACCAAGAACAGTCCGCCGGCAAATATCGTTTATGGCAACGGCAACCTCCAAAGCATGAACTCATTGCGTTGAGTCTAGGATGATCCTGGATGGCCTAAATTCGCTACATCAACCACTACCTCGTTAGGGCATGCCAGCAGCGCTCGAATATATGGCAAGCAGTCGCACGCAGTCCCCGTAGGCAGTCAAAACAGGCGCGAATGCCATTAAACAATAATAACTATTGAATTTGCCTCGAAGTTTAGAGCACCGTACAATTAGCAGCCGCGACAGGCCGGCTATACCATTTACTCACCTTTATCTCGCTTAAAACCACCATTTATAATGAATTCAAACGATAATATGACGTGCCTTCAATAAAACGGCCTAACATGGGCCAAACAAATTCAATTCAATTCTTGTGTTTATGGCTCCATCGAGACTGTCGATGATTCCGCCAATGTCAAAGTTAAGAAAGACACGTGTTTTGTTGAGCGATTGGTCGGTTCAAAAAACTATTGTAGACTCGGATGAGAATCTAAAACAAAAGACAACACAAACATTTATAGTTAGACTACTTACAAGAACAAATTGTTAATTTTGATAAACTTACACAACACATTAACTAAGGGAGAATGTACCAATGTTAAAAGAAATTTAATGTTAACTGGACGGGGGAATTTGGGGGGGAGGATATCATACAAGGGGGTAGTAATTCTTGGACAGTTGAGAAAAATATGATCAACAGTGCCTTCGTCCAAACCGCACTCGCACAGGGAATGATCACGAACTCGTATTTTGGCCAGAAAAGCAGGAGAACAGACATGGCCCAAACGCAGACGAATGATGGTGCTGGTTATATTTTTAGGAATTAATCTGTTTTTAAAGAACCAGGGTTTTGTTGGAAGTAGGGGTTGCAGATCCCTGTAATGTTTGCCGACCGCTGTCGCACCAGATTGCCAATCAGTATCCCAAGTTTCGCGCATTTCTGGAAAGGCAAGAGCTTTTACATCTCGAGCAAAATAGGATGAGTATTTCTCATTGCCAATAGAGATAGCCTGCTTTGCGCTGAGGTCAGCCGTTTCGTTGCCATCTATACCACTGTGACCGGGGATGCAGGCTAGGGTTACTTCCAAGTTATCCATATGGCATTTGAAGAGCATTTCCCTAATTTGAAGAGTGATAATGAAGTTTTCCTTGGCATGAAAAGGTAGTTTTTGGATATCCTGTAGGCAGCTCAAGGAATCCGAAAGAATAAGGGACTTTGGAATATGATGAGAATGGATAAAAGCCACTGCTTCTAACAGAGACACGGCTTCCCCGGCGAAGACAGAGCTTCTCGGAGGAAGTTTAAAATTTAAAATAATTTTGTATTTCGGAACCCACACAGCACAGCCAACTGGTCCATCATCCTGAAGCTTAGAGGCATCGGTAAAAAATAGTAAGTGATCGGACCAATTCTCCTCAATAATGCTGTTGAATATGCTGTTTGCACCATGTTGATTTTTATATAGATCGAATTTAGCAACTGAGGGTTGAAATACTAAGCACTCATATTTGAATTCGAATAAGGGATTCCTACTGGTTTGTAGAATTGGGAAAGGGAGTTGCAATACTTTTCTATAGCTATTTATTAATAATGGGGGTGTTTTATGGGTCCAGAACGCAGATATTGCGACCAGCTCGTTGAGTGAATCCAGAATAGGAATAAGGGGATGGGACGAAGTTTGAAGGACTCTAGATAGAAATGGATCGGATAAGAACTGTCTTCGCAAGGCGTATGGTGGGTCCAAGCATTCAACCTGTAGTGCCCTTGTAGGTGATGATTTCATAGCACCAGTGATTATGCGGAGACACTTGGCCTGGATTTTATCCATTTTCGTTAACGCGATTTTGCTGCATGGTTCTAGCACAAAGCTGCAATAGTCGAAATGGCTTCTGATTATGGCATTATATAAGAGTTTTTGATTATATGACCAGCGCTGGCATTTTAATGCTAGCACAAGCTGAGTTGGGACCATTTCGTGACAGGCCACAACACTTTTGTTCCGTATAAATGTTGCTCTTTTTTTGTCTTTTGTGTGTGTGTTGTGTAATGTCATGAATAAATGTTTTTCTTTCTTTTCTTTCTTATATGGATGTGAGCCCCATCTAACACCTGATAGTGCTCGTATAATATTTATATTTTTCTCAGCCTTTTGGCAGATATAATTTAAGTGGTGTATTCCTGACAGTTTAGGGTCCAAGATGACGCCTAAAAATTTAATCTTATTTCTAATGGGGATTCTCTCATTATTTACTTTGATCACTATATCTGGTGTGAGTCTACGCCTAGTAAAGATAATAATATTGCTTTTTTCAGCTGACAGAGACAGACCATGCTCCGAAAGCCAAGTTCGATACTTGATAGAAAAGGGCAGAGTTAAGGGATTGCGAGCAATCTGAAAACTGTTTGGAAGAGGAATATAAGACTATGTCATCAGCGTATTGCAATATTTTGCAGAAACAATTTACAGAGAACTCAAGATCTGCAGTATATAGACTATACAAAGTGGGGCTTAGAACTGATCCTTGTGGTAAGCCTTTCCACACATGGAGGGGTTGTTTGAGTGTACCGTTGCAACGGATTAGTATAGAACGATCCATATACATGTTGCAAATGACATTAACAATCCTCACAGGGATACTCAGATTAAGCATTTTCTGCCTGAGTATTGGAAGATCTACGTTGTCGTATGCTGCCTGGACATCAAGAAAGACGCCCACCACATGTTCGCCTCGTGTTAGTGATACTCGTATGTCTGAGGTAAGTACGCTTATGCTATCTGAAGTGCCCATACCTTTCCTAAAACCAAATTGGGATTTAGGTAGAATGTTCTTATTTTCTAGGATCCATTCTAGTCTAAGTTTGAGGAGATGTTCCATTATTTTGGCGAGGGTTGATGATAAAGCTATGGGTCTGTATGACTTAGCGTCGGTTGGATCTTTCGAAGGTTTCAAAATAGGAATGACAATTTGGGTCTTCCAACTGTCGGGAATATTTCCAGAGATGAAAATTTGGTTTAGAATATTAAGGAAAAATAATTTAGTTGATTTAGATGAATGGGTGATAAAAGAATATGGGATACCGTCCTCTCCAGGAGTCGAATCCCGCAAGTGGTCAAGAGCACAGCATAATTCTTCATAACTAAAAATGTTATTCATACTTTCAGATTCATCTGGCCGAGATACGTATCCTCCGATACCGTTCTGCGTATGTGTTGATAAGCTGAGTAATTTCATGTTTTTTATTTTTGATGTTTCTAGTGTTCCATTGAATCACATTGTGATTCGCCATTTTGATGATAGCAGAACTAATTTGACCCTGCAGGGATTCTAGAACAGTGTACGGTAATATGTCAGAAAACTTGGCAATCAAGTTAATTAACATTTTTGTAATCAGATCTGCCAGGTTATCATCCCCGGGAGGAGATGAGAGGGTGGAGGGGTTACCTAAGGCACAGCCATTAGGCATGCTAGATTGAGGAGTGGCCGTTAAATCTCTGTGTGCTTGAACATCGTACGACTTACCAGGCGCCGGCCTGGGGCGTCTTTCGATAAACACCGTTTTACGGTATGACGTTGTAGGGTGGTTTTGGGACGGAGAAGTAGGATGTGAAACTCCATTAGACAGGGGATTCTGGTTTGTAGCGGGTGACTTAACTGTGTCTGCATATGTTGTGCGGACAGGACGAAACCTTCTCGCAGCTTCCACATAACCAAGATTTTCTTCAGCCATTACCAACTTTATAGATCTCTGACGGGAGAACTCTGGACATCTGGGATCCGTCGCAGCATGAGGCCCAGAGCAGAATAGGCAAGAAACTTCCGAGTCTGGAACGCTACATTCAGATTGAATGTGAGGTTGAGCGCAACGGGCACACCTAGGGTTAGATCGGCACTGGTCCATAATATGTCCAAATCTGCAGCATTTGTTGCACTGAATAATGGGGAGTTTATACAGATCTACGGGCATGGACATGCTGAATATGAATACTTTTTCAGGTAATTTCTGACCTAAGAATGTGAGAACAACTGTGGATGTAGGCTCCCATGAGGTTTTACCTTCAGCACGTTTTTTGGAGTTGAGTCTCCTGGCTTTGATTACTGGACCCGACCCAAGCGGGCACTCGATTGCCTCTATCAGTTCCTCCAGAGTCCACTCCAGAGGGATATTGCGAACTATACCCATGCGTGAAACTTGAAATCTGGGAATGCTTGCAGCAAGGTTGTTCGCTGCAAGAATTGGGCTTTCCATAAAAGTGTTTGCATCCCGAGCAGACAAAAAATAAACTGCTAGCTTGCCTTTGCCTGTGCTCTTGATTTCCTTTATTCCAGATAATTTGCCATTGTAAATGGCTTGGGCAATTTTTAGACCCTTCATATTATAGTTGTGATCAGAGTCTGTGCGAGTGACTTGGACCATTAAAGGTCCATTGTCTGTCTCTGAATATGTAAGGCCATTTTCAAAGCCGGGGCGGGTATATGTATGCTGGACTGATGCATTGGGGGGAGACGATTTTTTCCCACTGGGGTCTGAATTATCGCTAACGTCTACCAGATAACGCTTAAGGGGCCTTTGGGAATCTACAGTAGACGCAACAGTCGTGTCCAAACTAGGACCTCTATCTGGAGGTTCCTCCTCCTCAATACTCGACATCACGGAACGTTCACACCACAAACACTTACCTGCAGGCAGTAACTATTTCCACCACCAACACAAAAATTAAATTCTCAATGAGAAATCGCTGAAAATCTATGTTTTTTCCGAAATTCTAACCCGGGCACGTGTGTCAGATAACGCAAGAACAGGCAGAATCTCGGGCCAAACAAACAAAAACAAAATGAATGTCACTGTCACTCACTGATGTGACAGTTAACTGTCATATTGGGTGTGTTCCGTATCGCGCTCAAAGCGGTCACAGCGTTCACGACGCTCATAAGTGTCGCGTATCGATTGTTACTATTTGTTACGGTCACGATCGTGTGAGCGCGTTTTTGATTCGGAACGATCATAAGCACGCTCACGGTGCCAACTCTATAAACTGTCAAACTTTTTCTATTCTATATAAATTAATGGCTTCTGTCTTGGACACTTCGCCAATATCAAAGTAAGGGCCACAGGCCTGCAAGTTGTTCGGTAATAGAGGTAAATGTACGGTGTAAATGGTTAATAAAATAAAATTGGAGAGACTCAACAAACGTCAACGTCCATCTTGGGCGACGGCCATTGAGAATCCGTCAAACTTTTTCTTTAAATTGGGAATCGTCCTGTCAATTATATTGTCAAATGTCACTTTGACGTTTGCGCTCAAAGCACTGTGAGCGTGATACGGAACGCACCCATTGTCAAAACAAAACCATACATGCTGTTTTTTTTTTCGCTGTTCAAGGTAATGACCACTTATACCATAAAGCCAGACAAATTATTATAACCATCGGTTCTGGTGCTGGTACTGGGATTGCTGCAGTAGGGGAGATTTAATGAATGACCGGCACTTGACATTTGCCAGTTGATGTTTAGTGATGAGGCAAAGGAGCATCCTATTTCACATTGAGCGAGTTTTAACCTTGTTTTAACGAATGGCGAATCATAGATTAGGCTTAATACGTTTTTATGGTAATGAAAAATAGGACACAAGTGGTCATATTTGACGATATTCTTTTACCTCTTTTCTAAACTCCTTATATTCCAAACTAGCTTCTGCCCGCGTGGAATTAGGTTATCGCGTTCTCGCGGGAACCATGCGTTTTTCCGGGATAATAAGCCCATGTCCTTTTCCGGGACCCCAACTATCTCCATGCCCAATTTCATCTCAATCGGTCCAGCGGTTGAAGCGTGAAGTGGTAACAGACAGAGTTACTTTCTCATTTATAATATTAATATTGGACTTCTTCCAAATCGTTAGAGCCGTTTCTTAGATCGCTTGTGTAAATAAATAGAGATCACATTCTATATAATAGCTCATTGGAGCCGACCCCCAGTGCAAATTAGGTATTTCATGACATAACTTTTGATTTTAATTTGCAACGCCATGCAGCTTTCCTCATGATAGAGTATATGTAGATGTTTGTGCTTAACTGACTAAAAACAAAACCAAATTTAAAAACGTCCAGTATTTTTCTTTATTAACGTAACAGTAAGCTAATAAAGTTACGAGTAAGTACTATAATAAAAAATGGCATACAAAGAACAGTCTCTTCTATAGCATTCAGTGCCAGAAAACCGAGAGAAATGTTAATTTTTTGTATGAAAATAGAAGGCACTGAAAAAATTACAATATAAATGAAATAGACACTTTTTCGAGATCGCTGCTCGAGCGTTGTTTTCAACATGGCACTAAAAAATTAATACATTAACATACATTTATGACAATAGCTTAAAATAAGTGAGAACAGTTTTTCGTTACCTATTATACTCCTAATAGGCGGTCTATAACTAAGAAACAACCAAACCAAGATAAATGTTTTATACAAAAATAATTACTTACTACTTCAAAAAATACCTTAAAACCTAGTACAGGACCCAGCCATAAATAACGAACATCGGTCTTTAAATAGTCGCTATTTTCGGTTTCTCAAGGTAGGGTTGTCACGTCTGTCACACTCATGTCACTGAGGTGAACTCATAAAGTACATACATTGCAGCAGTGGTATTGCGTTTGGCCATTCAGTGCTAGCGGTACGCCAAAAAAGCTGCAAAGGGTGTTAAAAGCATGAAAATCGGAACGATTGATCTTGAGTCACATCCAATATCCTATATACGAGGATGTTTGTACACTTGTAAATGTGATCCACTCTTTGGGCGCGAGTTCAGGCGGTTGATTCCGTTGGTCCTTACCGTCATTTGTTTCATCCGGAGATGGAGAGTGGATCGTTGGCCCGCGTAGTGTGGTACACACACATTCACAGAAGTACAGACGTCCTCTCACGCAAACATTGACACTTCATTAGAATTGTGTTATAAATCGTGCTTTTGTATTATAGGCCGTGTCCGCCTAAATCACAACATTTAATAGTACTACCAGGGAGTACTATTAAATGTTGTGATTTAGGTAAGCAAATTCGTTTGTGTGACACTCCCACGGTTCGCGGGCGGCGGGGATGCAGGACAGAGGGATGGAATGAAGTGTGCGGGCGACGGGGCTGTCATTCGTGGAGCGTCACTAGCGTCGGTCGGCCGCCGTCGCAGCTGGCGGTGACTTGTGTATATGGACACGAGATTGACACGCAACGATGACGCACAAATTCAACGTGCTCCCCTGCCGCCCGACCGTCTGTTCCCCCCAGGGAGGGTCGGGCGCGACGTCGACGACCCATAGGGTACACGGCAGCTTACAGAAATGATACAACAGTGGCAGAGTCTATACTGTAGTGCGTGCTCCGAAACCCGGGCTAACACTAGATCGACATCTAGCGTCCAGTGGCTGAACCCCGATTACCCGACCGTTTAGCAGTTGCTACCGCTACTTGAAGCTAGATGGCGAGACGAACGCAAACTGTATATCTAAATAATTTACAACTACTTAATATTTAAACCAGAACTCTTTTTTGAATTCCTCTTATTACACAGAGACTTCGGGTTGTAAGCGGTAAACTGTTAAGCAATAAAATATGCTTTGCGTTCGGCTCGCCATCTAGCTTCAAGTAGCGGGGCAACTGCTAAACGGTCGGGTAATCGGGGTTCAGCCACTGGACGCTAAATGTCGATCTAGTGTTAACCCGGGTTTCGGAGCACGCACTACAGTACAGAATCTGCCACTCTTCTTGTATCATTTCTCTATGACGGCAGTCAAAAATACAAATCGCTTACATAAATCAACTACTTATCAGTTATTCCTATGATTAATTGGTAGCACAACGTGACCGTCAAGAAAGCGTACACGTCGCGTTCCCGCGGGGACTGTGCTTTTCCCGGATAAAAAATGGCCTATGTCCTTTCTGGGGACTTCAACTATCTTCTTACCAAATTTAATCAAAATCGGTCCAGTAGTTTTTTCACGTGATGCGCGCTCAAATAGACAGACAAACGGACAAAAATTCTAAAAACTGTTGGAATGTGTTCTGTTATCGATTCAAGAAACGCCAGCCAATACCTATTGCGTAAATGCGCTACGCAATAGGTATTCGTACAACCAAGGTAGGTTAATCTATCTATCTTCTTCTTCTATCTATCTTCTATACATATAATAATGCTAAAGAGGGTCGAAACTCTGTACATGGGAGATATCCGATAAAAGTTGGCTGGGGATGATTAGAATCGATAACAGAACACATTCCAACAGTTTTTAGAATTTTTGTCTGTTTATTTGACCGCGCATCACGTGAAAACTATTGGATCGATTTTACTTTATGTCCGGGAAAAACGCATAGTTCCCGCGGGAACGCGATAACCGAATTCCACGCGGACGAAGAATATTGGGAATATCGGCAGATAAATCGGTTAGGTAAATCATATCGTGCATTATTTGACTATGAACTATGAAAGCGACTCGTGAACATCTCAAAATGTCCACGACCGAGCTTGGTACAGTCAAGTTCACCAATATGTACACACTTTGGCATCTTCGTTAAGATAACGGTTCAAATGAATGTCCTTCAACATATTAATAAACTCCACTGTAATAATGCGCCACATTTGTAAGGCTTCACGGTTTCACTACAGGATGTATACGCATGACATGTTGTTTTAAACTATTTGACCAAGCTGCCTTATAGTCACAGATATCACACTTGTATGGCTTCTCTCCAGTGTGTGTCCTCTCGTGTTTTAGCAAATTACTTTTCTCGCTGCATGCATAATTACAGTGTCTGCATTTGAAAGGCTTCACACCGGCGTGTACACTCATTAAATGGATCTTTAAACTAATTGAGTGAGCTGCCTTATACTCACATATATCACACTTGTATGGCTTCTCTCCAGTGTGTGTCCTCTCGTGTATAAATAAAGTACCTTTCTGGCCGCAAGCATAATTACAGTGTATGCACTTGTATGGCTTCTCTCCAGTGTGTGTCCTCTCGTGATTTCGTAAATTACCTTTATGGCTGCATGCATAATTACAGTGTCTGCATTTGAAAGGCTTCACACCGGCGTGTACGCTCATTAAATGTTTCTTTAAACTACTTGAATCAGCTGCCTTATAGTCACAGATATCACACTTGTATGGCTTCTCTCCAGTGTGTGTCCTCTCGTGTCTTAATAAAGTACCTTTTTCGCCGGATGCATAAGTACAGTGTCTGCATTTGAAAGGCTTCACACCCGCGTGTACGCTTATTAAATGTTGCTTTAACCTACTTGACCGAGCTGCCTTATACTCACAGATATCACACTTGTATGGCTTCTCTCCAGTGTGTGTCCTCTCGTGTCTAAATAAAGTACCTTTCTCGCCGCATGCATAATTACAGTGTCTGCATTTGAATGGCTTCACACCAGCGTGTACGCTCATTAAATGTCGCTTTAAACTACTTGAATTAGCTGCCTTATACTCACAGATATCACACTTGTATGACTTCTCTCCAGTGTGTGTCCTCTCGTGTCTTAATAAAGTACCTTTCTCGCCGCATGCATAATTACAGTGTCTGCATTTGAAAGGCTTCACACCAGCGTGTACACTCATTAAATGTTGCTTTAAACCACTTGAATGAGCTGACTTATAGTCGCAGACATTACACTTGTATGGCTTCTCTCCTGTGTGTGTCCTCTCGTGTTTTAGTAAATCACCTTTCTGGCTGCATGCATATTTACAGCGTCTGCATTTGAAAGGCTTCACACCAGCGTGTATGCTCATTATATGTATCTTTAAAATATTTAAACGAGCTGCCTTATAGTCGCAGGCATTACACTTGTATGGTTTCTCTCCAGTGTGTGTCCTCTCGTGTTTTAGTAAATCACCTTTCCGGCTGCATGCATGATCACAGTGTCTGCATTTGAAAGGCTTCACACCAGCGTGAGCGCTCATTGAATGTTTCTTTAAACTACTTGAATGAGCTGCCTTATAGTCGCAGGCATCACACTTGTATGGCTTCTCTCCAGCGTGTGTGCTCACGTGTCGTAGTGTGGCTGCGTGGCTCGCGGCTGCGCGTGCGCCGGGCACGCGGCGCGCTCGGTCTGTAACAAACTGACCACTTCAACTGACGCCAAATATCGCGCCGCTATCCCCGCGGCCGCCCGACTGCACTCGTCGCATCACAAGAGATGAAATTTACTATACATCCAGATACATCTTTTACTATGACATAATATTTATTTATTTAATACATTTACAGTACAGACCGAAGCGCCATGTAAAGAAGTAACAATATACAACTTGAAATTTAAATATTTACAAAAACTGTCATAAGATAAAACCAATAAAACTTTCATTCATATTGACAAAATTTAAAATTTTTTGTAAGGCTTAATTCGAAAACCATTTCACAACACATCTGCCCATCTCCATGCAAATAGACTGCACTCTGATACTGATTCCAGGAGCGCATTCAGCAGCTCGAGTGTGCAGCAGCGGCAAGCAAATAGTAATAATCTCTTCATTTCTAATACTCTGAAAGACGGTCATTGTTTATCTGTGTAGTGGGATGAAAGCGTTCCATGGCAACCCTTTGTGGTCGTAAATAGAAGGATTCATATTCATCCTATACTATGGAACAAGCAATATTTGTAATCGTGTTCTCGAAAACTGCTCTAACAATTGAGATAAAACTAGGCATATACGGGTTTTGCTAGGAACCATTTCTAGGAAAATTCATTTTTAACTATTTTCACTCAAGCAAAGCTCCATTGCCCAGGTACTGTATAATTGTAACAAGACAGTGGTGCCAAATGTATTATGATAATGAAACATATTAAGAAGGTTTATCCCAAAAGTTGGCAACGTTGCATATAGCTGTCAAATTTTTCGCAACGTTGCCTACATTCAGAATAAGCCCTCTTAAAGTAGTGCCTAGTAGGCACTAAATACCTCTGGGCTCGAAGGCGCTGTCAGGCGGTTGCAGAGACGTCGGCCCAATCACAAGCTCATCCTTGATCTCATGGTCCGCATACAAGTCCACCGCCTCATCCGTCAGGTCCTCCGTGGGCCCACAGCCCCACTCCTCTGTAGCGTCATCCTCCAACTCCTCCTTAATGAACCCTGTCTCTAGAGACATTGCTGATTAAATTTAATCATATGTTTGTATACACTCCTGTCCAGTTCTGGTATTTCTGTTCTATAGGCTGTCTGACCAAAGTGTTCAGTAGCGTCTGAAACAAACAAGTCACGATTGAGACGACAGGCGATATCGCAGTCAAATTCATGACTATATAACTCACTAGCTTCTGCCCGTGACTTCGCCCATGTGGAATTCGGTTATAGCGCTCCCGCGGGAACTATGCACTTGTCTTGGATAAAAAGTAGCCTATGTCCTTTCCCAGGGCTCCAACTATCTCCATACCAAATTTCATCCAAATCGGTCCAGCGGTTGAAGCGTGAAGAGGTAACAGACAGACAGAGTTACTTTCGCATTTATAATATTAAATAATATGGATATGGAAATTAATATGAATTTCAGCCATTCAGATTTTCGTGAGTTCGACTATACAAGATCTAAGAAGAACCTATGCAAAGCGGGACCAAGAACAGTCCGCCGGCAAATATCGTTTATGGCAACGGCAACCTCCAAAGCATGAACTATTCTAGGATGATCCTGGATGGCCTTAATTCGCTACATCTACCACTACCTCGTTAGGGCATGCCAGCAGCAGCATATATGCAAGCAGTCGCACGCAGTCCCCGTAGGCAGTCAAAACAGGCGTGAACGTGAATGCCATTAAACAATAATAAATATTTGCCTCGAAGTTTTGAGCACCGTACAATTAGCAGCCGCGGCTGGAGCAGCCACCTGCGACTGGACGGCATTTACTCACCTTTATCTCGCTTAAAACCACCATTTATAATGAATTAAAACGATAATATGACGTGACTTCAATAAAACGGCCTAACATGGGCCAAACAAACAAACAAAAACAAAATGAAAGTCAGAGTCACTGTCACTCACTGATATAACTGTCATATTGGGTGTGTTCCGTATCGCGTTCAAAGCGGTCACTGCGTTCACAAGTGTTGCGTATCGATTGTTACTATTGTTACGCTCACGATCGTGTGAGCGCGTTTTCGATTCGGAACGATCATAAGCACGCTCACGGTGCCAACTCTAGTAACTGTCAAACTTTTTCTTTAAATTGGGAATCGTCCTGTCAATTGGCTATGGGTGAAAAATGCGTAAAAAATAAAATTGATTTTGCGTTATGACGATTGAAATAAAGGTGTTTCCTTGGTCCAAGTATGCAGCACTACTTCTTGAAAAAATCAATAATGTCAATAGTATGAACACTTTTTTTCACGAAGTAGTGCTGCGTACTTGGACCAAGGAAACACCTTTATTTCTATCGTCATAACGCAAAACCAATTTTATTTTTTACGCAGAATCTACGGCACGGAAAATTCTGAGCTTTTTTTCTCTTGATACAGAAGGTTATTCCTATCCTTAAAAAAATAATCGAGCACATTGTCATTTTTCACCCATAGCCTCAAAGCGCTGTGAGCGCGATACGGAACGCAGCCATTGTCAAAACAAAACCATACATGCTGTTTTTTTTTCGCTGTGCAAGGTAATGACCACTTAGACCATAAAGCCAGACAAATTATTATAACCATCGATTCTGGTGCCGGTACTGGGATTGCTGTAGTAGGGGAGATTTAATGAATGACCGGCACTTGACATTTGCCGGTTGATGTTTAGTGATGAGGCAAAGGAGCATCCTATTTCACACTGAGCGAGTTTTAACCTTGTTTTAACGAATGGCGAATCATATATTAGGCTTAATACGTTTTTATGGTAATGAAAAATAGGACACAAGTGGTCATATTTGACGATATTCTTTTATCTCTTTTCCCTGTAAACTCCTTATATTCCAAACTAGCTGCTGCCCGCGTGGAATTAGGTTATCGCGTTCCCGCGGGAACCATGCGTTTTTCCGGGATATTATTATGTCCTTTCCCGGGAACCCAACTATTCTCCATGCCCAATTTCATCTCAATCGGTCCAGCGGTTGAAGCGTGAAGTGGTAACAGATAGAGTTACTTTCGCATTTATAATATTAATATTGGACTTCTTCCAAATCATTAGAGCCATTTCTTAGATCGCTTGTATAAATAAATAGAGATCACATTCTCAATCATTGGAGCCGACCCCCAGTGCAAATTAGGTATTTCATGACATAACTTTTGATTTTAATTTGCAACGCCATGCAGCTTTCCTCATGATAGAGTATATGTAGATGTTTGTGCTTAACTGACTAAAAACAAAACCAAATTTTAAAATGTTCAGTATTTTTCTTTATTAACGTAACATTAAGCTAATAAAGTTACGAGTAAGTACTATAATAAAAATGGCATACAAAGAACAGTCTCTTCTATAGCATTCAGTGCCAGAAAACCGAGAGAAATGGTAATTTTTTGTATGAAAATAGAGTATGTAGGCACTGAAAAAATTACAATACAAATGAAATAGATACTTTTTCGAGATCGCTGCTCGCGCGTTGTTTTCAACATAGCACAAAAAAAAAAATACATTAACATACATACATTTATGACAATAGCTTAAAATAAGTGAGAACAGTTTTTTGATACCTATTATACTCCCAATAGGAAATAACTAAGAAACAACCAAACCAAGATAAATGTTTTATACAAAAATAATTACTTACTACTTCAAAAAATAACTTCGAATAACTTAAACTTAGTGAGAACCTAGTACAGGACCCAGCCGTAAATAACGCACATCGGTCTTTGGATAGAGTCGCTATTTTCGGTTTCATAAAGTAGGGTTCTGTCTGTACGTCTGTCACACTCAACTCATGTCACTGAGGTGAACTCATATAGTAAATACAGTGCAGCAGTGGTATTGCGTTTGGCCATTTATTGCTAGCGGTACGCCAAAAAAGCTGCAAAGGGTCACATCCAATATCCTATATACGAGGATGTTTGTACACTTGTAAATGTGTGTGTACCACCTACGCGGGCCAATGATCCACTCTCTGGGCGGGCGCGAGTTGCGCGTCGGCTAGATTCAGGCGGCTGATTCCGTTGGCCCTTACCGTCATTTGTTTCATCCGGAGATGGAGAGTGGATCGTTGGCCCGCGTAGTGTGGTACACACACATTCACAGGTGTACAGACGTCCTCTCACGCAAACATTGACACTTCATTAGAATTGTGTTATAAATCGTGCTTTTGTATTATAGGCCGTGCCGTGTCCGCCCCGTGGTAGTACTATTAAATGTTGTGATTTAGGTAAGCAAATTCGTTTTCACTCCTCCTATTCGAAATGGAGTACTTTGTTTCCCGTTAAGAGGAACCAAAATTTGATTTTGCTCCCTCTTAATTTCTGCCCCGCTAACAGGGAGAAAAGTATGATTTTGCTCTTTAGGGAGCAAAGTACGATTTTGTTCCCTGCTGCTATGGTTTTCTCATAGGAGGAGTGAAAAGCAACACGATAGCAAAATTATTTAAACCTTGGGTGACATAGCTTGAATCCCTTGCTAGCTCAAGATTCCACGTTAGAATCCCTCGCTCGCTCCGCTCGGGATTCTATTCTGGAATCTTTCGCGTCGCTCTGTATTCAATCCGTCACCCGCGATAAAATATAACATTTTGCTCCCTAGTCACACAATCTACTTTTACATCAAGCTACGCGGAGAGAAAATCTCACTTCTTGGCCAAGGCAAGATGTAAAACTTTTTACATCACCCTTGGCCATAAAGTGGGATTTTCTGCCCGCTACGCGGAGAGAAAATCTCACTTAACGGCCAAGGGTGATGTAAAAGTAGATTGTGTGACTAGGGAGCAAAATGGTATATTTTATCGCGGGTGACGGATTGAATACAGAGCGACGCGAAAGATTCCAGAATAGAAGACGTAAAACTTTTGACAAACCGCGGGCGGTAATTCGTAAAGCCCCAGATCGCATATTTATGGCACAGAAACCTGCGATCTAGGACATTTACGAATTCACCACCCTAGGTTTGTAATGTACTATTGTGTGACACTCCCACGGTTCGCGGGCGGCGGGGACGCAGGACAGAGGGGTGTAATGAAGTGTGCGGGCGACGGGGCTGTCATTCGTGGAGCGTCACTAGCGTCGGTCGGCCGCCGTCGCAGCTGGCGGTGACTTGTGTATATGGACACGAGATTGACACGCAACGATGCATCCGCCGATAGGCAAAGTTATTGGACGTCAAGCCAAACAAACTGTATATAATGTATATAGCCATTAAAAAAACTTAAGGAAGATCCAAATTCAACGTGCTCCCCTGCCGCTCGACCGTCTGTTCCCCCCAGGGAGGGTCGGGCGCGACGTCGACGACCCATAGGGTACACGGCAGCTTACAGAAATGATACAACAGTGGCAGACTCTATACTGTAGTGCGTGCTCCGAAACCCGGGCTAACACTAGATCGACATCTAGCGGCCAGTGGCTGAACCCCGATTACCCGACCGTTTAGCAGTTGCTCCGCTACTTGAAGCTAGATGGCGAGCCGAACGCAAAGTGTATTTCAAAACAATTTACAACTAATATTAAAACCAGAACTATTTTTTGAAATCCTCTTATTACACAGAGACTTCGGGTTGTAAGTTGTAAACTGTTTGTAAGAAATAGAAAAAGATTTATAATATAAAATGAATTTAATATGAGGAGCAAATACGTACGACAATATGTCAAAAGTGAAGAGAGAAAAGGAAACATAAGTTTCTAACCGGCCAGTCTTAAATGTATAAAAAGTTAACATGCAAAGAGTTATGTTGTCTGTAACATAAATTGCCGGCCTAAGAAGAGAAAACAACTATGAATTGATAAGAACTTAAATTAATATGCATTAAGAAAATTATAACAATCATACTGACTTGACTATGAAATGTATAGGTACAATTATTCTGTACTAAACAAAATGTCGGTTTCAAGAAAATATTACATGAAATATTAACAGAAAGAATTATTTGGGTCAACAAACATACAAGACCGACCCTTAAAACTAACTGAATTATATACATATTTATTCAACTGGTAAAACTACTATTTTAGATACAGCTCTACGATGAATTTTTCCATTTGATGTCTGTACATCAACGACTCTAACCCTATTGTCATTTCCACAAAAAGTTTTTGTGATCCTGCCCAGAGGCCAGTGAAGCGGAGGTGTATTTATGTTAATTAAAAGTACTATTGTACCCTCTTTGAGATCAGGCAAAACCTTTCGCCATTTAGTGCGTTCGTTTAGAGCCGATAAATAGTCCTTTGACCAAGCCTTCCAGAAATGCTGTTTGATTTGTTCACAACATTTCCAAAATTGTAATCTGTTAGAAGGTATTTCGGTTATATTTGGCTGTGGAATGGCTGTTAAAGGACAACCTATAATAAGATGACCTGGGGTTAAACAGGAAAAATCATTATGATCCTGAGTCGTGGTGGTAGTTGAAACAAGTGGACGTGAATTTAATATGCTCTCAATTTCAATAATGATAGTGTTAAACTGCTCATAAGTAAAAACCTTGCAGGAAGAGATTCGTTTCAGATGATATTTAGCTGTCTTTACTCCCGATTCCCACAAACCTCCATGATTCGGACTATATTTAGGGATAAAATGAAAGCGTATTTCTTTTTGAAGAGCGTAAGTGTGAACTTCATTCTCAAATTCCTCACTATTGTGTAATTTGTACAAATCTTTCAACTGATTATTAGCTCCTTTGAATGTGGAGGCGTTATCGCAATAAACGTCAGATGGTACCCCTCTACGCGCAACAAATCTTTTGAAGGCGGCTAGAAAGGCAGATGTTGACATGTCCGAGACGACTTCAAGATGTATTGCTTTGCAAGCGAAACAAACAAATAAAGCAACATACCCTTTGGTGATGATACTGTTACGCTTTGAGGATTGCCTGATCTCAAACGGGCCACAGTAATCTAATCCCACCTTCTGAAATACCCGGGCAGGAGTCACACGGTCTTTAGGTAATGAACCTATTAATTGCTGAGAAGCCTCTGCTCTATGTCTGCTGCAAGGAACACATTTGAAAATTACACTTTTGACTTCTCTGACACAGTTGATAATGTAATACCTTTGAAACAAGCTCCCTAACAAAAGCTTTAGACCACCGTGTAACATGGATAAATGTTCTTGTCTAATGATAAGTGTTGTTACATGACAACGCTTTGGCAAAATGATAGGAAATTTGACTGCATAATTTAGATCAGCATTGTGCAATCTACCCGTAACCCTCAGAATACCGTTTTCATCTATAAATGGACAAAGACGACTTAATTGTCCTTTCACTGGGTTATTATCGAGCAGACATGCATATTCTGCAGCAAAATAATAGATTTGAACCCCCTTTATAATAGCGCTCAAAGCTGTTCTAAACTCTTTGAGAGACACCTGTGAGATATTGGTCTCGCGCCTTTTACATTTGTTTATAAATCTCAATACATATGCCATTACAATTGTAGCTCTAAACAGACTCGAATATTTTTCGAAGAAAGGATGAATAGGTTCATTATCTACAACTGTATGACATAAAGCTTGTCCCTTTTCTTCAGTATCAATCAGGAACGGCCTTTCTAATTCAGACATGAACAAATTATATGTACTTATCGCATTCTAGCAAGTAATCAGGCCCATGCTTCCATAGCCCATTTTCTGAAATTTCCTGAGGATCAGCGCCCCGGGAAATAATGTCAGCCGGATTTAATAAGCCTGGCGTAAAATGCCAAAGCATGCCCTGCGTTAGTTTATTAATTTCTTTAACTCGGTTTCCTATGTAAGCAGGGATCTTTACAGGTGAAGTTTCGAGCCAGCCAAGCACGATTTTAGAGTCACAGAACATATGGATATCAGTTATATGTAATGTAGAAGCTACCTTTGACATAAGCATTGCTAGCAATAAAGCTCCGTTGAGCTCCAATTTCGGAACGGTTAATTTTGAATTTATACCAGCCAGCCTGGACTTCGAACAAAGCAGGTGAATGTGAGTATTGCCTTTAACCTTGACCTTAATGTATATACAACAGCCATATGCTAGAGACGAGGCGTCGCAGTAGCCTACAAGCTGAACTTCATCTGCATCTGCAATTTGTACATAGCGTGCGATTTGCATTGTAGGCATGGTGACAAGGTTTGCATAAAAATATTGCCACATCTTATCCAGTTCGCTGGGCAAAGGTGTATCCCATTCTAGGTTGTAATGCCACAGTTCCTGCAAAATTAACTTGGCCCTCATAGTAACCGGTCCAACGAATCCCATTGGATCATATAATCTGCTGATTGAGCTTAAAACGCTGCGCTTAGTTGACAACTCAGTGGGAGTAACTGCTCGACCGCTCATGCAAAATTCATCACTCTTTGCATCATACGATAAACCCAAAATCTTGATCACTGTGTTGTCTTCATCTATATCTTTAGGATTGAAACCTAAACTGGTCTGAGGCAAGTCGGATAGGAGCTCTGGGCAATTTGACACCCACTTATGAGTCCTAAAACTGGCGAGCCTCATGAGCGAAATGAGCTCGTTTTTAAGTTGCATTGCACCTTCAAAAGTTGCATGCCCGGTCTCAATGTCATCGACAAATGAGTTGTTTATTATAGCCGCGCTAGCCATAGGGTATTCCTGTTCATACATTCTAGCCAACTCTATGAGGCATCTGGTAGCTAGAAAGGATGAACACGTCAAACCATAGGTGATGGTTTGCAATTGCAGGATGTTCATAACCCCATCTTCGCGCCATAAAATATTCTGTAACCTCCTACATTCTGGATGTGCCAGTATCATTCTGTACATGTGGCGAACATCACATTGCAGAGTGTATTTGTACGTGCGAAACTGCATTATTATATCGAATAAGGACCGCTGAACTACAGGGCCTTTGCACATAATGTCATTAAGACTGAGACCATTTTTGGTCTTGGCACTGCCGTCGAACACAACGCGAAGTTTATTAGTTTGTCGGTCAGGCCTCAATACCGCATGATGTGGTAGAAAAAATAATGGTTCATCTTGTGGATCACAGTTTTCTGTATTAATTATTTTAGCGTGCCCTAATTCTAGGTACTCGTGTATAAATTGTTTGTATAAATCGTGATAAACTGGATCCTTAGAAAATCTTTTTTCTAAATTGTATAAACGCTGTAAAGAAATCGCGTAAGAGTTGGAAGGGTCGACATCCTGCAATTCAACCTTGAGCGGAAATTTGACCTCAAATGTATTGTCTCTTAAAGTTACCGATTCTTGGAATACCTTCTCGCTATACTCGTGCTCTGACAGGGATTCGTGATACACATCAGGAACCTTCTCTGCCTCCCAAAACTGACGAACACAGTGATCAAGTTGGGGTTCAACGACTGTATGCATAGCGAGGGCTGTATTGGAAGTTGCATGGCCGGAGGCGAGCACGGAGGAGACGATGTATCCCAGCCGAGTGTTGAGCAATATGGGATCCGCTGGTCCACCTTCTATCTTGCCATCCTGTATTATTTTGAAGAAAACATCACTGGAAAGCAACAGTGATATTTCACCTGGAACATGGAAATCATTGTCGGCTAATGCTACATGCTTTGGTATCACAAACTTGCTCAAATCGATTTGTTTTTGCGGCAATTTTGACGTGATTTTATCGATCACTGAGCATGTAACATTCATTTGGAAATCCTGTATCAATGATTCCATAGTGACATGTATAACTTTATTTGAAACCTTTTTGCAATTGTCACCCAATGTAAAAATATTTTTATGCAAAGCGTGCTGTGGCAACCCTAATTGCTTAGCCAAGGCAGTTGTGCAGAATGAAGTTTGGCTGCCGCTATCTAAAAGTGCCCTAACAGTGTACCTTTCATTATTCGCCCCGACGACTAAAACCTTAGCTGTTGGAAGAAGCGCACACTCGGTGGCAGGCTGCGTAACATGCATATTCACCGGCCTCTCACAGTCACCTCCTTGTGCCTTCGGCGCAGGCTGGTTTTCGTTCACATGTATCAATGTATTGTGATGGCTGGAATGGCAAATGTTACATTTAAAATTGTACCTACATTTTTTGTCATGAGACGTTAAACAAATATGGCATAATTTATTTTTTACAACAAAATCATTCCTTTTGCCTGGACTAAGCTCATTATACTCCGGACATTTGAATAATTTATGATCTTTTGAGCAAAAGGAACACATTGAATTTTGCTTAGGATGGGCTACGGCCGCAAGATTGACACATTTATTGGAGGGTTTGCTATAACTCTTTTCAGTGGAATTTGAACTAGCCTCTAACGACGCAGCGCGCTTGTCTAAAAAAGCCAATAACTCTTCAACAGCAACGACTGTTGAGGTATCTCTTTCTGAATGGAACAATCTTATAGTATATGAGTCAAGCTTGCGGATCAATATATTTGATAAAATGGCATTCCACTCATTAACTGGCTGTTTCACGTTTTTGAGCGCTGTGACGTTCTGTCTCACAGTGGCTATGAAGTCCCTCAATTGCTGAGAAGTGCCTTTGTGCAAGCACTGCAGGTCCAACAAACTGCTCACGTGGCTATTGATCAGTAAAGCTGGGTTGTCATACCTTTTTTTCAGAAGCTCTAACGCAGGTTCATACGACTCACCGACAATGGGCAAACTATCAATTAAATGTAATGGCTCTCCCTTGAGATATTTCTTTAAGAAACAAAGCTTCTGTATAGCCGTTATCCTGGAATCCTGATGTACTACAGCCTGGAACATTTCTATGAATGGCTTGTAGCTGGATATCTCCCTTCCATCGAAGATCGGAATGTCCAAGGACGGTAGCTTTGCCATGCCGCACGACGCTTCCCTTTGGCTGCTTTGAGAAGGACTGAGTTCTTTTATCATTCGCTCAATCTTGCCGAGTAAGGATAGATACCTCTCTTCGGTGTTTTTTTCATCGTCCTCCTCTTCTTCAGCTTCGCCTAAGGCAAGCAAATTGATGGTGTGCTCCTCAAATTTCTTATACACCTGTATCAAATTTTCCTTTCGCGTAAGCAAATCTTCAAACGTATAGTCTGTAGTTCGAGCTAAAAGCCTTTCGAATCGACCGATTGAAGTTTGACATACTCTAATCGCCGCTTGCAATTTTTTTATTTCGAAATCCGACATTTTTCTGGATATATCCGACTCAGCACTATTGTATTCCGATTCCGAATTACTGTCAAACATGTAAATCTACGGTACTCCAATCATACATTACTCGTAGTGGTTTGTTAGTATGGCGACACGGCGGAACAATTTGAACGGCGAACGAATATTCACAAATCAAACTTGAAACACACTTATTTCATGAAATAACATCACACGCGGGAAAAATCAATTAAACTGAATAATCTTTTCGGCACCATGTAAGAAATAGAAAAAGATTTATAATATAAAATGAATTTAATATGAGGAGCAAATACGTACGACAATATGTCAAAAGTGAAGAGAGAAAAGGAAACATAAGTTTCTAACCGGCCAGTCTTAAATGTATAAAAAGTTAACATGCAAAGAGTTATGTTGTCTGTAACACTGTTAAGCAATAAAATATGCTTTGCGTTCGGCTCGCCATCTAGCTTCAAGTAGCGGAGCAACTGCTAAACGGTCGGGTAATCGGGGTTCAGCCACTGGACGCTAGATGTCCGTCTAGTGTTAACCCGGGTTTCGGAGCACGCACTACAGTACAGACTGCCACTCTTCTTGTATCATTTCTCTATGACGGCTGTCAAAAATACAAATCGCTTACATAAATCTACTATCATTTATTTCCTATTACTTTTAACACCTGTATTTGTTTACCTGTGCAAAACAATAAAGATACTTTGACTTTGACTTTATGATTAAATGGTAGCACAACGTGACCGTCAAGACAGCGTACACGTCGCGTTTCCGCGGGAACTGTGTTTTTCCCGGAAAAAATTGGCCTTATGTCCTTTCTAGGAACTCCAACTATCATCATACCAAATTTCATCAAAATCGGTTCAATAGTTTTTTCACGTGATGCGCGCTCAAATAAATAGATAGACAGACAAAAATCTTAATCTATGTATCTTCTATACATATAATAATGCTAAAGAGGGTCGAAAGTCTGTACATGGGAGATATCGATAGATTAGAAAAGAGATTAGAATCGATAACAGAACACATTCCAACAGTTTTTTAGAATTTTTGTCTGTTTATTTGACCGCGCATCACGTGAAAACTACTGGACCGATTTTGATAAAATTTGGTATGAAGATAGTTGGAGTCCCGAGAAAGGACATAAGCTACTTTTTGTCCGGGAAAAACGCATAGTTCCCGCGGGAACGCGATAACCGAATTCCACGCGCACGAAGTCGCGGACAGAAGCTAGTGCAGAATATTGGGAATATCGGCAGACATCGGTTACGTAAATCATATCGTGCATTATTTGACTATTAAAGCGACTCGTGAACATCTCAAAATGTCTACGACCGAGCCTGGTACAGTCAAGTTCACCAATATGTACACACTTTGGCATCTTCGTTAAGATAACGGTACAAATGTCCTTCATCATATTAATAAACTCCACTGTAACAATGCGCCACATTTGTAAGGCTTCACGGTTTCACTACAGTATGTATACGCATGACATGTTGTTTTAAACTATTTGACCAAGCTGCCTTATAGTCACAGATATCACACTTGTATGGCTTCTCTCCAGTGTGTGTCCTCTCGTGATTTAGTAAATCGCCTTTCCGGCCGCATGCATAATTACAGTGTCTGCATTTGAAAGGCTTCACACCGGCGTGTACGATCATTAAATGTTTCTTTAAACTACTTGAATCAGCTGCCTTATAGTCACAGATATCACACTTGTATGGCTTCTCTCCAGTGTGTGTCCTCTCGTGTCTTAATAAAGTACCTTTTTCGCCGGATGCATAAGTACAGTGTCTGCATTTGAAAGGCTTCACACCCGCGCACATACGTAGATTTCAATTATTTAGGCGGCCAAAACTCGTTATCCGAAAAAAAAACTAATGATAAGATAACCATTTACTCAGGTAGTTAACAGTTCCGGGAATACAATGGGCACCCCCTCCCACCCTTCGTAGATGCGCAAGAGCTTCCCTAGGGTAGTCGGAATTCGATAGTCGCTTAACGTGTACGTGTCAGTTCTCGGCGCTCCTAAACTTACAACTTTTGTAAAATTCATATTTGTTTTCTAAGTACTTATTTTCGAGTGACAGTGATGGATTGCAGTAATTCAGGTAAGAACCTATGTTTTTCAACAGTAACTTTTTTGTTTTTACTGCCCTTGATAAACTTATAATTTTTCAAAAATAGTTCTATAAAAAAGTCAGTTTTTTTGTGTTTCTGACAATTAAATATGTCTTTTAACTAACTTATGGGTCCGTTCGAGCAATGTTTTCTTTATTTTTCAATACTTTACTTATTTTTCTATCATACCAGTAAAAAATTGGCCGCGGAAATCCGCGCTTTTCCAAAATAAGAGCATTTGAATCTTAGGGGTCAAAATTGAGAAAAATACCACGTTAGTGCTAAATTGTATTACATCTAATTATTTTTTGTTTTAGGTCCGTCTGGTGCCTCGGGTACTAAAATAGTGACTCGGAAGTACCTGTTTGAACAGGTACAAAGACAAAATTTACCATGTTTAAGGGAAAAACTCGATTCGTATGAAGCTTTTCTTTTGATACGTTATGGAAACACTGAAAATGCTAAAAAGTGTTTGAAGCAAAGATATGCTTATATTAAAACCGAATTCATGAAAAGATGGATGAAAGGCAGTAAACATGAAGACGTTTTCCTAAAAAACAACCGAGATTGGTTAGAAGGAACTTTCGAGATTCCGATAGAATCGGCCTCTCCTCAAGGTAGGCCAGCAAAATCTTTCGAAGATTTAAGTGAGCGAAGCAAAAGAAGAAAAACGGAAGAAATCCGCGCGACTTTGAAGCATGACGTCATCATCCATGCCGCACAATCTATTTTACAAAACACTGGGCAAAGGAATGCTTCAAAAGTTCTCAAAGAAATTACTAATTCGCCGACACGAGCCAGCAAATATAGATCTGCCTATTCTAAAGTGAATAACGACGACGACATGTTACCTCCACTGACGCCTCTGCAAGCACTTCAGATGTTCGTGGAAGCTGATCTTTCAAAACGGCAATATGAAATAATAAAAGCAACAAACCCAAAACATTTCCCTTGCTACGACTTGTTGCTAAAGGCGAAACAAGAATGTTATCCACCAGAAGAATCCATGCATGTCACAGATACTTCGGCAGAGAGCAACTTACAATGCTTAATGGACCTTACTGTGACACGCCTCTCAATATTCCTGGAAGAGGTGCTAATTACGCTGAATGAAGAAGAAAGGAAGTCGTTAACGATTATCTGTAAATGGGGTTGTGACGGCTCTCAGCAATCCAAGTTTAAGCAAAAATTTGAGAATGATACTGACTCAGATGGAAACATTTTCTTGAGTTCATTTGTGCCGTTACGCATTGTTTGTGGAGAGGAAAACAAAAAAGTAATATGGCAAAACCCAACGCCATCCTCTTCACGATTTTGCCGTCCTATCCGATTTCGGTATGCAAAAGAGTCTACAGATGTGACAAAGGACGAGATAAATTATGTGCGAGAGTCAGTTAAGCTGCTCAATAATACGAAAGTCATTTTAAAAAACCAGGAGTATCAGTTTCGTCATATGCTAAAAATTACAATGATTGACGGAAAGGTGTGTAACGCGGCCACGGACACGAAATCAACTTCGAAGTGCTACATCTGTGGAGCTACTTCGAAAAGTTTCAACGATTTAAACAAGAGGAATGATGTGAGCTCCGAAGCTCTAGAATTCGGATTATCAGTATTACATGCTAGAATTCGGCTTTTCGAAAGCATACTCCATTTAGCATATAAATTACCTGTGCAGAAATACAGAGAGAGGACAACCACAGAAGAAAAGGCATTGGAAGCACAACGAAAGTCCGAAATCCAAGTCAGATTTCGCAATGAAACTGGACTTCTCATAGATATGCCAAAGGCTAACTTTGGCAATACTAATGATGGCAACACAAGCAGGAGATTCTTCGACAACCCTGAACTGGCATCTGAGATCACAGGAATTAGCTTTGAGCTTATCTACAGACTCAAAGTTATATTGGAAACTATTTCTAGTGGTCATGAAATTGATGTCGCAAAATATGATCAATACGCATATGATACTGCGAAATTGTACGTGGACCTGTATGGATGGCATCCAATGACGCCGACGATGCACAAAATACTGATGCATGGTGGGCAAATCATAAGTCACTCGTTACTTCCTATTGGCCAGTTATCTGAGGAGGCAGCAGAAGCCCGGAACAAGCATTTTCGGTCGTACAGGCTTAACTTTGCAAGGAAATTTTCTAGAAAGGAATGCAATTTAGATGTTTTTAATAGGCTTTTATTAACATCAGACCCCCTGATCAGCTCAAGCAGACAAATCAAGAAACCTTGTCACAAAGCATTCCTACCTGAAACTATAGAAATGTTGATGGCTGCCAAACCAAATACTTCTAGAGATAGCCAATAATCTTTGAATTCTCTCAAAGTAAAATATGTGTTTAAGTAGTTTTATTTGTAATAAGTATATATTTAAGATATAGATAAACGATATTTTACCATATTTATGCTTGTAACTAATAATTCATAAGATTTTATTTTTATTTTTTTGGTAATTTTAAAATAATATTTATTTTTGGTATTTTATCGATGTAAATATGTTGCATAATCAATAATTATATTTTTTTTGGATCAAAAAGAGTTTATTTTAATTTCC
Source organism: Aethes cnicana (assembly GCA_963971205.1). Lineage (NCBI taxonomy): Eukaryota > Metazoa > Arthropoda > Insecta > Lepidoptera > Tortricidae > Aethes > Aethes cnicana. The sequence continues at coordinate 1,240,034 of OZ020299.1, read as the reverse complement.
TATTGTACGTATAGCTATTTTCCAGAAAAAAATATTTTTGGCCGCCTAAATAATTAAATCTACGTATGTGCCGCGTGTACGCTTATTAAATGTTGCTTTAACCTACTTGACCGAGCTGCCTTATACTCACAGATATCACACTTGTATGGCTTCTCTCCAGTGTGTGTCCTCTCGTGTCTAAATAAAGTACCTTTCTCGCCGCATGCATAATTACAGTGTCTGCATTTGAATGGCTTCACACCAGCGTGTACGCTCATTAAATGTCGCTTTAAACTACTTGAATTAGCTGCCTTATACTCACAGATATCACACTTGTATGGCTTCTCTCCAGTGTGTGTCCTCTCGTGTCTTAATAAAGTACCTTTCTGGCCGCATGCATAATTACAGTGACTGCATTTGAAAGGCTTCACACCCGCGTGTACGCTCATTAAATGTTTCTTTAAACTACTTGAATCAGCCGCCTTATAGTCACAGATATCACACTTGTATGGCTTCTCTCCAGTGTGTGTCCTCTCGTGTTTTAGTAAATCGCCTTTCCGGCCGCATGCATAATTACAGTGTCTGCATTTGAAAGGCTTCACACCCGCGTGTACGCTCATTAAATGTTTCTTTAAACTACTTGAATCAGCCGCCTTATAGTCACAGATATCACACTTGTATGGCTTCTCTCCAGTGTGTGTCCTCTCGTGTTTTAGTAAATCGCCTTTCCGGCCGCATGCATAATTACAGTGTCTGCATTTGAAAGGCTTCACACCCGCGTGTACGCTCATTAAATGTTTCTTTAAACTACTTGAATCAGCTGCCTTATAGTCACAGATATCACACTTGTATGGCTTCTCTCCAGTGTGTGTCCTCTCGTGATTTAGTAAATTACCTTTCTGGCTGCATGCATAATTACAGTGTCTGCATTTGAAAGGCTTCACACCCGCGTGTACGCTCATTAAATGTTTCTTTAAACTACTTGAATCAGCTGCCTTATAGTCACAGATATCACACTTGTATGGCTTCTCTCCAGTGTGTGTCCTCTCGTGTTTTAGTAAATCGCCTTTCCGGCCGCATGCATAATTACAGTGTCTGCATTTGAAAGGCTTCACACCCGCGTGTACGCTCATTAAATGTTTCTTTAAACTACTTGAATCAGCTGCCTTATAGTCACAGATATCACACTTGTATGGCTTCTCTCCAGTGTGTGTCCTCTCGTGATTTAGTAAATTACCTTTCTGGCTGCATGCATAATTACAGTGTCTGCATTTGAAAGGCTTCACACCCGCGTGTACGCTCATTAAATGTTTCTTTAAACTACTTGCATCAGCTGCCTTATAGTCACAGATATCACACTTGTATGGCTTCTCTCCAGTGTGTGTCCTCTCGTGTTTTAGTAAATCACCTTTCCGGCTGCATGCATGATCACAGTGTCTGCATTTGAAAGGCTTCACACCAGCGTGAGCGCTCATTGAATGTTTCTTTAAACTACTTGAATGAGCTGCCTTATAGTCGCAGGCATCACACTTGTATGGCTTCTCCCCAGCGTGTGTGCTCACGTGTCGTAGTGTGGCTGCGTGGCTCGCGGCTGCGCGTGCGCCGGGCACGCGGCGCGCTCGGTCTGTAACAAACTGTCCACTTCAACTGACGCCAAATATCGCGCCGCTGCCTCCGCGGTCGCTCGAGTGTATTAAGATATGGGTTGCGCAAGAGGGCGGAATATTGTAAAGCACCAAATTACTTTTTAACACTTTATTATGAATTAAACAAATTACATTTTGCATTTCACTTGTTACAATGACAATTGACACACGCAGACAAGAATAAGAGAGAATTGTTTTCACAGATAAAATATGAGTCACTAGTGCTGTGACGTGACGTTAAAATTAGGGATGTGCTTATGTTTCTCAACACCCCTCCTCAAATTTAATTATACAATTCCAAATTTGCCTATGAAATATATGCACATGTAAACAAAAATAATGACAGTTTTACAAGAAACATTTCAGCTTTATTACTATTATTACAAGAAACATATAAAAATAAAATAGAGAAACATGTAAACAGGTAATGTCACCCCTAAGTAAACATTAATGATAATTTTACTCCTCCTGTTTTATTACAGTTATTAATATCTAATGCATAAACTGATTAACAAAGTTCACAAACTTTTCTTTACACAGACTTTTCGTCATTAAATCAGCTAAATTTTGATTAGAATTAACATACTTTATAGTGATGATGTTCTTTTCAATAAGATCTTTTAAGAAATGAGCTCGAATGTCAATATGTTTGGTGCGCTTAGAATTATCATAACTTTTAGACATAGATATAGCCCCAATATTATCTACAAGTAATAGAGCATCACATTTCATGTTGAGGTGTTTGCACAGGCCCTTAAGGTTCACAATCTCTTGTCCGGCAGCAGCAGCGGCTATGTATTCAGACTCTGCTGTGGATAAAGCGACACATGACTGCTTCTTCGAGAACCAGGCTATAGGGTTTTCTCCATGTAGAATCATGCCTCCACTCACACTCTTCCTGTCACTTCTATCCCCAGCCCAATCAGAATCTGAATACCCGTATAAATTTGTATCTTCTGTTTTTCTAAATACCAGTCCTTTATCCCTTGTTTGCTTAAGATAGCGCAGTACTCTTTTCCCAGCCTTCCATAGATTTTCATTCGGCTTATCCAGGTATCTGCTTAAGTATGATACTACAAATGTCAGATCTGGTCTTGATGTCACAGTCAGGTAAATTAAACTTCCTATTAACTCACGATAGGGTACATCCAGTATTTTACCATCCTCATTAACCTGTATATTATACTGTATCTCCATCGGTGTCATTATTCCTTTACAGTCTGTCATTTTAAATTTTCTTAGTATTCTATCTATCATACTTGCTTGTCTCACAACTAATGTTTTTTCATGCCAATTCCGTTCAATTTCCATACCAAGAAATTTCTTTACTTCTCCTAAATATTTAGCATTAAATTCAGTCTTCAGAGCCTTTATTGTATCCTGTCCATTTCCTATTATTAAAATGTCATCAACATAAATTATCATCCAAGTATCAGCCTTGTAGTACATGCAAAAGTCATATTCTGATCGTTTAAATCCATTATTTTTAGCAAAATTATCTATTGTCTCATTCCAACATTTTGGTGACTCGGTAAGCCCATACAGTGCTCTTCTTAGTTTTAATACTGTATTCGAGTTTTTTAGTTTCTGTCCTTGGGGTACTTTAATATAAACATCTGTCTTCAGTTCTCCATTAAGGAAAGCTGTGGGTATATCGAGTTGTATTATTGTTAAATCTTCTTGCACTGCTTTCGATAGTAACATTCTTACTGTAGAGTGCCTCGCAACATGTGCATAGTTATTGTCAAAAAAGTCTGATTTCTGCTGTTGGAAGCCTCTCACGACGAGTCTAGCCTTTTTTATTCCTTCATCTTTTTCTTTAAAAATCCATTTGGTGTCTATTGCTTTCTTTCCATCAGGTAATTCTTTTTCTTCCCAGGTTCCTAATTTTTCAAGGGCTTCTAATTCTTTATTAATAGCTTCTCTCCATTCTGTATGCTTCATTGCTTCTTCAAATGATTCTGGTGTGTTAGCACTTAGACAGATAACTATATTAGTTTCATATTCACTAAGATGTGTAGGTGGTCTTATTATTCTTCCTGCTCTTGTAGTTGTACTTTCTTGATCATCTTTTTTCCTTTGATTATTTTCAGTCTCTTCATGGTTTTCTCCTTCCTTATGATTTCTTTCTTCTTTGTCATTTTCCTCACTGTGATTTTCTTCATCTTCTTGTATATACTTTCTTTCTTTATTCTCTTCCTTTTTGTATACTGTGTCTGTTTCATCAAATCGTACGTCTCTTGATATAATAATCGAGTTATCTTCTGGATCCCACAATCTGTAACCTACTGTATTATAGCCAACCATTCTTGTCTCTTTTCCTCTTTTGCTCAGTTTGTCTTGTCTGGGTACTATAGTTCCCCACGCCTTGGAACCAAATATTCTTAGCCTTGATAGGTCATTTGATCCATTTTTCATGTAACAGGGTGTTTTGTAATTTATAGCTGATGAGGGTGACCTGTTCAACTGATATGCAGCACACTGAATAGCTTCACACCACAAATTTTTGGGCAAATTGGTCTCTGCAAATAATGTTCTTACCTTATTGCATAAAGTATAATTTAATCTTTCAGCAACTCCGTTCGACTGTTTCGTATAAGGTAAGGTATATTCTATCCTTATTCCCTTCTTTTGACAAAATCTTTTGAATGCGTTGGCTGTGTACTCTGCACCGTTGTCACACCTAATTCGCTGAACTGTATTTCCGGTTTCATTTTCAAGTCTTCTTATATAATTTATTAAATTTTCTGTAGCTTCAGATTTGAAGACTAATGGATATACTACACAAAAATGAGAGTAGTCGTCAATAACAGTCATAAAATATCGCTCACCATTCAGTCCGCACTCCTTGATAGGTCCTGCAATGTCGGTGTGCAGCAATTCCCCCACTCTCCTCGATCTTGGCCTTGGTACCTCCTTAAAAGGTGACCTCGTTGCCTTGCCTTCCATACACGAACTGCAAGCTTTATTACTTTTTGGTAAATGCATTATTCCTAAACATTTTCTATTCAAGTGTCCTAACCTTTTATGCCAAAGATCATCATCACACATTTTACTACTTAAGTTACATGTTTCATAGCGGACAACACTAGCACTAATCTTGTACAGTTTACCTACAGCCATGCCTTCAAGATATGAATTATTTCCTGTCATCACAACCTTATGCTTATTAAACTTTACATCAAATCCAGCTTCAGTAATCTGTTTGACTGACAACAAATTATATGACATGTTTTCGACTATAAGAGCATCTACATTTATTTTCAGATTATTATATATTATTTTTAAATTACCTCTTTTATTTGTCAATAAGTATTGTCCATTTGCCACTAAAATCTTCACACTATCATGTAATATTTTAACGTCTGTCATATACTTTTCATAATAGTCACTTACTATGTTTTCTGTGCATCCCGAGTCCACTATAAAGGTAATTTCATCATCATTATTAGCACTACTAGCACTTAACACATTTGCAACAAAACCTATTTCCGTCTCACTCACTAACGAAGTTCCTTGACCTTGACCTCGTCGACCTCTGGATGCGCCTCGTCCTCGGCGACTGGGACCTCCTCGAAACTGACTGCGTCCTCGATACTTTCCTTGTTGTTTATTAGCTGTACACTCATACGACTTATGTCCCGGCTTCCCGCAGGTGTAACAGGACATCGTAAACGCATTTTCTTGGCTTGCTACATTATCTCCATTTGTGCCGATCTTAGTTTCGGCATCTAGCAGCTTGGCCTTGACAAAGTCAAAACCTAACTTTTTCTCTGAGGCCATTGTTTCTATCGAAGTGATGACGTGGTCGTATTCTTTAGGCAACGATGATAACAAATAACAAATCTGATCTTCCTCATCTACCTTCACATCAATTGCTTCTAGATCATTTATAATTGTGCTAAACTTGATGAGGTATGCTTGAAGCGGCTCGTTACATTTTAACGATATTAATTTCCTTTTTAGGTAAAACCGATTAAAAACACTTTTTCGCTCAAATGTGTTTTCTAGTAATGTCATCATCTCCTTCGCCGTTTTTCCATTTTTGATTATTTCTATATATTTGTCAGACACACATTGCGCCATGATTGATTTTGCTTTCGCATCATCAGTTTGTAGTTTCTCTTTTTTCATCTCATCTTCTGACATAGTATTCAGCACATACTCTACTTGTCTTTCTTGAAGTAGAAGTTTGATACGAAACTTCCAAGTGCTGAAATTTGATTTTTCATCCAAACATAGAAAACTTGGTAAGTGGGAACTCGCCGCAGCGACCGCCATTTTTCCTCACTTTTATAGTCGTGGATCGCAACCCAATCCTTACTAATATTATAAAGGCGAAAGTTTGTTTGGATGGATGTATGGATGGATGTTTGTTCCTCTTTCACGCAAAAACTACTAAACGGATTTTAATGAAACTTTACAGTAATGTAGCTTATAGATCAGAATAACACATAGGCTACTTTTTATCCTGGAAAAACGTATAGTTCCCGCGGGAACGCGATAACCGAATTCCACGCGGGCGAAGTCGCGGGCAGAAGCTAGTTTTCAATCAATTAATGAACCACGCTCTGCTACCATATTAAGATATGGGTTGCGCAAGAGGGCGGAATATTGTAAAGCACCAAATTACTTTTTAACACTTTATTATGAATTAAACAAATTACATTTTGCATTTCACTTGTTACAATGACAATTGACACACGCAGACAAGAATAAGAGAGAATTGTTTTCACAGATAAAATATGAGTCACTAGTGCTGTGACGTGACGTTAAAATTAGGGATGTGCTTATGTTTCTCAACAGAGTGTGCGCAGCAGCGGCAAGCAAATAGTAATAATGTCTTCATTTCTAATACTCTGAAAGACGGTCATTGTTTATCTGTGTAGTGGGATGAAAGCGATCCGTGGCAACCCCTTGTGGTCGTAAATAGAAGGATTCATATTCATCCTATACTATGAAACAAGCAATATTTGTAATCGTGTTCTCGAAAACGGCTCTAACGATTGAGATAAAACTAGGCATATACGGGTTTTGCTAGGAACCATTTCTAGGAAAATTCATTTTTAACTATTTTCACTCAAGCAAAGCTAATGGAGCTTACTCCCAGGTACTGTATAATTGTAACAAGACAGTGGTGCCAAATGTATTATGATAATGAAACATATTAAGAGGGTTTATCCCGAAAGTTGGCAACGTCGCATATAGCTGTCAAATGTTTCGCTGTTTTTATTAATTTCTCAATATTACTGAATTAAAAAAGAAGTTATCATTCTATGGTTGAATGACGCGTCTCGTTTTACATTTGTCGGTTAGCCATTCAAATAATAAGATTACATTGAAACGCATGGAAAATGCGATGGAAAGTTATCAAAAGATAGTACTTCCATAATCCTAAAAAAATTGTGTTCCTATGATAATTGTTGCAATCCATACTCAATATTTTATTCAACCATAGAGCGATAATTCATATTTTCATTTGGTAATATTCAGAATTTAAAGAAAACAGCGAAATATTTGATAGCTATTTGCAATGTTGCCTACATCGGAGTAAGCCCTCTTAAAGTAGTGCCTAGTAGGCACTAAATACCTCTGGGCTCGAAGGCGCTGTCAGGCGGTTGCAGAAACGTCTGCCCAATCACAAGCTCATCCTTGATCTCATGCTCCGCATACAAGTCCACCGCCTCATCCGTCAGGTCCTCCGTGGGCCCACAGCCCCACTCCTCCGTAGCGTCATCCTCCAACTCCTCCTTAATGAACCCTGTCTCTAGAGACATTGCTGATTAAATTTAACCATATGTTTGTATACACTCCTGTCCAGTTCTGGTATTTCTGTTCTATAGAGGCTGTCTGACCAAAGTGTTCAATAGCGTCTGAAACAAACAAGTCACGATAGAGACGACAGGCGATATTGCAGTCAAATTCATGACTATATAACTCACTAGCTTCTGCCCGTGACTTCGACCATGTGGAATTCGGTTATCGCGCTCCCTAGGGAACTATGCGCTTGTCCGGGATAAAAAGTATATGTCCTTTCCCAGGGCTCCAACTATCTCCATACCAAATTTCATCCAAATCGGTCCAGCGGTTGAAGCGTGAAGAGGTAACAGACAGACAGAGTTACTTTCGCATTTATAATATTAAATAATATGGATATGGAAATTAATATGGATTTCAAAATAATTATACAACAAAATTAGATATTTATTTGTGAAAAAACAGCCATTCAGATTTTCGTGAGTTCGACAATACAAGATCTAAGAAGAGCCTATGAAAAGCGGGACCAAGAACAGTCCGCCGGCAAATATCGTTTATGGCAACGGCAACCTCCAAAGCATGAACTATTCTAGGATGATCCTGGATGGCCTAAATTCGCTACATCAACCACTACCTCGTTAGGGCATGCCGGCAGCGCTCGAATATATGGCAAGCAGTCGCACGCAGTCCCCGTAGGCAGTCAAAACAGGCGTGAATGCCATTAAACAATAATAACTATTGAATTTGCCTCGAAGTTTAGAGCACCGTACAATTAGCAGCCGCGGCTGGAGCAGCCGCGACAGGCCGGCTATACCATTTACTCACCTTTATCTCGCTCAAAACCACCATTTATAATGAATTCAAACGATAATATGACGTGCCTTCAATAAAACGGCCTAACATGGGCCAAACAAATTCAATTCAATTCTTGTGTTTACTTTGTTCGAGACTGTCGATGATTCCGCCAATGTCAAAGTTAAGAAAGACACGTGTTTTGTTGAGCAATTGGTCGGTTCAAAAAACTATTGTAGACTCGGATGAGAATCTAAAACAAAAGACAACACAAACATTTATAGTTAGACTACTTACAAGAACAAATTGTTAATTTTGATAAACTTACACAACACATTAATTAAGGGAGAATGTACCAATGTTAAAAGAAATTTAATGTTAACTGGACGGGGGAATTTGGGGGGGAGGATATCATACAAGGGGGTAGTAATTCTTGGACAGTTGAGAAAAATATGATCAACAGTGCCTTCGTCCAAACCGCACTCGCACAGGGAATGATCACGAACTCGTATTTTGGCCAGAAAAGCAGGAGAACAGACATGGCCCAAACGCAGACGAATGATGGTGCTGGTTATATTTTTAGGAATTAATCTGTTTTTAAAGAACCAGGGTTTTGTTGGAAGTAGGGGTTGCAGATCCCTGTAATGTTTGCCGACCGCTGTCGCACCAGATTGCCAATCAGTATCCTAAGTTTCGCGCATTTCTGGAAAGGCAAGAGCTTTTACATCTCGAGCAAAATAGGATGAGTATTTCTCATTGCCAATAGAGATAGCCTGCTTTGCGCTGAGGTCAGCCGTTTCGTTGCCATCTATACCACTGTGACCGGGGATCCAGGCTAGGGTTACTTCCAAGTTATCCATATGGCATTTGAAGAGCATTTCCCTAATTTGAAGAGTGATAATGAAGTTTTCCTTGGCATGAAAAGGTAGTTTTTGGATATCCTGTAGGCAGCTCAAGGAATCCGAAAGAATAAGGGACTTTGGAATATGATGAGAATGGATAAAAGCCACTGCTTCTAACAGAGACACGGCTTCCCCGGAGAAAACAGAGCTTCTCGGAGGAAGTTTAAAATTTAAAATAATTTTGTATTTCGGAACCCACACAGCACAGCCAACTGGTCCATCATCCTGAAGCTTAGAGGCATCGGTAAAAAATAGTAAGTGATCGGACCAATTTTCCTCAATAATGCTGTTGAATATGCTGTTTGCACCATGTTGATTTTTATATAGATCGAATTTAGCAACTGAGGGTTGAAATACTAAGCACTCATATTTGAATTCGAATAAGGGATTCCTACTGGTTTGTAGAATTGGGAAAGGGAGTTGCAATACTTTTCTATAGCTATTTATTAATAATGGGGGTGTTTTATGGGTCCAGAACGCAGATATTGCGACCAGCTCGTTGAGTGAATCCAGAATAGGAATAATGGGATGGGACGAAGTTTGAAGGACTCTAGATAGAAATCGATCGGATAAGAACTGTCTTCGCAAGGCGTATGGTGGGTCCAAGCATTCAACCTGTAGTGCCCTTGTAGGTGATGATTTCATAGCACCAGTGATTATGCGGAGACACTTGGCCTGGATTTTATCCATTTTCGTTAACGCGATTTTGCTGCATGGTTCTAGCACAAAGCTGCAATAGTCGAAATGGCTTCTGATTATGGCATTATATAAGAGTTTTTGATTATATGGATGTGAGCCCCATCTAACACCTGATAGTGCTCGTATAATATTTATATTTTTCTCAGCCTTTTGGCAGATATAATTTAAGTGGTGTATTCCTGACAGTTTAGGGTCCAAGATGACGCCTAAAAATTTAATCTTATTTCTAATGGGGATTCTCTCATTATTTACTTTGATCACTATATCTGGGGTGAGTCTACGCCTAGTAAAGATAATAGGTAATATTGCTTTTTTCAGCTGACAGAGACAGACCATGCTCCGAAAGCCAAGTATCGAGATAGAAAAGGGCAGAGTTAAGGGATTGCGAGCAATCTGAAAACTGTTTGGAAGAGGAATATAAGACTATGTCATCAGCGTATTGCAATATTTTGCAGAAACAATTTACAGAGAACTCAAGATCTGCAGTATATAGCCTATACAAAGTGGGGCTTAGAACTGATCCTTGTGGTAAGCCTTTCCACACATGGAGGGGTTGTTTGAGTGTACCGTTGCAACGGATTAGTATAGAACGCCCCATATACATGTTGCAAATGACATTAACAATCCTCACAGGGATACTCAGATTAAGCATTTTCTGCCTGAGTATTGGAAGATCTACGTTGTCGTATGCTGCCTGGACATCAAGAAAGACGCCCACCACATGTTCGCCTCGTGTTAGTGATACTCGTATGTCTGAGGTAAGTATGCTTATGCTATCTGAAGTGCCCATACCTTTCCTAAAACCAAATTGGGATTTAGGTAGAATGTTCTTATTTTCTAGGATCCATTCTAGTCTAAGTTTGAGGAGATGTTCCATTATTTTGGCGAGGGTTGATGATAAAGCTATGGGTCTGTATGACTTAGCGTCGGTTGGATCTTTCGAAGGTTTCAAAATAGGAATGACAATTTGGGTCTTCCAACTGTCGGGAATATTTCCAGAGATAAAAATTTGGTTTAGAATATTAAGGAAAAATAATTTAGTTGATTTAGATGAATGGGTGATAAAAGAATATGGGATACCGTCCTCTCCAGGAGTCGAATCCCGCAAGAGGTCAAGAGCACAGCATAATTCTTCATAACTAAAAATGTTATTCATACTTTCAGATTCATCTGGCCGAGATACGTATCCTCCGATACCGTTCTGCGTATGTGTTGATAAGCTGAGTAATTTCATGTTTTTTATTTTTGATGTTTCTAGTGTTCCATTGAATCACATTGTGATTCGCCATACTGTAAAATTTTGATGATAGCAGAACTAATTTGACCCTGCAGGGATTCTAGAACAGTGTACGGTAATATGTCAGAAAACTTGGCAATCAAGTTAATTAACATTTTTGTAATCAGATCTGCCAGGTTATCATCCCCGGGAGGAGATGAGAGGGTGGAGGGGTTACCTAAGGCACAGCCATTAGGCATGCTAGATTGAGGAGTGGCCGTTAAATCTCTGTGTGCTTGAACATCGTACGACTTACCAGGCGCCGGCCTGGGGCGTCTTTCGATAAACACCGTTTTACGGTATGACGTTGTAGGGTGGTTTTGGGACGGAGAAGTAGGATGTGAAACTCCATTAGACAGGGGATTCTGGTTTGTAGCGGGTGCCTTAACTGTGTCTGCATATGTTGTGCGGACAGGACGAAACCTTCTCGCAGCTTCCACATAACCAAGATTTTCTTCAGCCATTACCAACTTTATAGATCTCTGACGGGAGAACTCTGGACATCTGGGATCCGTCGCAGCATGAGGCCCAGAGCAGAATAGGCAAGAAACTTCCGAGTCTGGAACGCTACATTCAGATTTAATGTGAGGTTGAGCGCAACGGGCACACCTAGGGTTAGATCGGCACTGGTCCATAATATGTCCAAATCTGCAGCATTTGTTGCACTGAATAATGGGGAGTTTATACAGATCTACGGGCATGGACATGCTGAATATGAATACATTTTCAGGTAATTTCTGACCTAAGAATGTGAGAACAACTGTGGATGTAGGCTCCCATGAGGTTTTACCTTCAGCACGTTTTTTGGAGCTTTGATTACTGGACCCGACCCAAGCGGGCACTCGATTGCCTCTATCAGTTCCTCCAGAGTCCACTCCAGAGGGATATTGCGAACTATACCCATGCGTGAAACTTGAAATCTGGGAATGCTTGCAGCAAGGTTGTTCGCTGCAAGAATTGGGCTTTCCATAAAAGTGTTTGCATCCCGAGCAGACAAAAAATAAACTGCTAGCTTGCCTATGCCTGTGCTCTTGATTTCCTTTATTCCAGATAATTTGCCATTGTAAATGGCTTGGGCAATTTTTAGACCCTTCATATTATAGTTGTGATCAGACTCTGTGCGAGTGACTTGGACCATGAAAGGTCCATTGTCTGTCTCTGAATATGTAAGGCCATTTTCAAAGCCGGGGCGGGTATATGTATGCTGGACTGATGCATTGGGGGGAGACGATTTTTTCCCACTGGGGTCTGAATTATCGCTAACGTCTACCAGATGACGCTTAAGGGGCCTTTGGGAATCTACAGTAGACGCAACAGTCGTGTCCAAACTAGGACCTCTATCTGGAGGTTCCTCCTCCTCAATACTCGACATCACGGAACGTTCACACCACAAACACTTACCTGCAGGCAGTAACTATTTCCACCACCAACACAAAAATTAAATTCTCAATGAGAAATCGCTGAAAATCTATGTTTTTTCCGAAATTCTAACCCGGGCACGTGTGTCAGATAACGCAAGAACAGGCAGAATCTCGGGCCAAACAAACAAACAAAAACAAAATGAATGTCACTGTCACTCACTGATGTGACAGTTAACTGTCATATTGGGTGTGTTCCGTATCGCGCTCAAAGCGGTCACAGCGTTCACGACGCTCATAAGTGTCGCGTATCGATTGTTACTATTTGTTACGGTCACGATCGTGTGAGCGCGTTTTTGATTCGGAACGATCATAAGCACGCTCACGGTGCCAACTCTATAAACTGTCAAACTTTTTCTATTCTATATAAATTAATGGCTTCTGTCTTGGACACTTCGCCAATATCAAAGTAAGGGCCACAGGCCTGCAAGTTGTTCGGTAATAAAGGTAAATGTACGGTGTAAATGGTTAATAAAATAAAATTGAAGAGACTCAACAAACGTCAACGTCCATCTTGGGCGACGGCCATTGAGATTCCGTCAAACTTTTTCTTTAAATTGGGAATCGTCCTGTCAATTATATTGTCAAATGTCACTTTGACGTTTGCGCTCAAAGCGCTGTGAGCGTGATACGGAACGCACCCATTGTCAAAACAAAACCATACATGCTGTTTTTTTTTCGCTGTTCAAGGTAATGACCACTTATACCATAAAGCCAGACAAATTATTATAACCATCGATTCTGGTGCTGGTACTGGGATTGCTGCAGTAGGGGAGATTTAGGCCCGGTTCCTATATCCACGAAACGCCTCGTTTTGCCTACGGACGGTTGATTTTTGACATTTGTTCCATAGAGAATCTGTCAAATTTTAACCGTCCGTAGGCAAAACGAGGCGTTGTTATGAATGACCGGCACTTGACATTTGCCAGTTGATGTTTAGTGATGAGGCAAAGGAGCATCCTATTTCACATTGTGCGAGTTTTAACCTTGTTTTAACGAATGGCGAATCATAGATTAGGCTTAATACGTTTTTATGGTAATGAAAAATAGGACACAAGTGGTCATATTTGACGATATTCTTTTACCTCTTTTCTAAACTCCTTATATTCCAAACTAGCTTCTGCCCGCGTGGAATTAGGTTATCGCGTTCTCGCGGGAACCATGCGTTTTTCCGGGATAATAAGCCCATGTCCTTTTCCGGGACCCCAACTATCTCCATGCCCAATTTCATCTCAATCGGTCCAGCGGTTGAAGCGTGAAGTGGTAACAGACAGAGTTACTTTCGCATTTATAATATTAATATTGGACTTCTTCCAAATCGTTAGAGCCGTTTCTTAGATCGCTTGTGTAAATAAATAGAGATCACATTCTAAATCATTGGAGCCGACCCCCAGTGCAAATTAGGTATTTCATGACATAACTTTTGATTTTAATTTGCAACGCCATGCAGCTTTCCTCATGATAGAGTATATGTAGATGTTTGTGCTTAACTGACTAAAAACAAAACCAAATTTTAAAATGTTCAGTATTTTTCTTTATTAACGTAACAGTAAGCTAATAAAGTTACGAGTAAGTACTATAATAAAAATGGCATACAAAGAACAGTCTCTTCTGTAGCATTCAGTGCCAGAAAACCGAGAGAAATGTTAATTTTTTTGTATGAAAATAGAGTATGTAGGCACTGAAAAAATTACAATACAAATGAAATAGACACTTTTTCGAGATCGCTGCTCGCGCGTTGTTTTCAACATGGCACTAAAAAATTAATACATTAACATACATTTATGACAATAGCTTAAAATAAGTGAGAACAGTTTTTCGTTACCTATTATACTCCTAATAGGCGGTCTATAACTAAGAAACAACCAAACCAAGATAAATGTTTTATACAAAAATAATTACTTACTACTTCAAAAAATACCTTAAAACCTAGTACAGGACCCAGCCATAAATAACGCACATCGGTCTTTGGATAGTCGCTATTTTCGGTTTCTCAAGGTAGGGTTGTCACGTCTGTCACACTCATGTCACTGAGGTGAACTCATAAAGTACATACATTGCAGCAGTGGTATTGTGTTTGGCCATTCAGTGCTAGCGGTACGCCAAAAAAGCTGCAAAAGCATGAAAATCGGAACGATTGATCTTGAGTCACATCCAATATCCTATATACGAGGATGTTTGTACACTTGTAAATGTGTGTGTACCACCTGCGCGGGCCAATGATCCACTCTTTGGGCGCGAGTTCAGGCGGTTGATTCCGTTGGTCCTTACTGTCGCGGATCCACGCGATGTGTTACTAACTCATTGGTATGCTTTCTTGTCTATGCCTGTTGTACGACGTGTACTGTATAATCTGTGTCACCTGTCATAGCGCTGTCTATGGGGTGAAAAGAGCGCGTATTATAGAGGGAACTTATTGGACGATTGGAGAGGAAAATGCAGGTAAAATCATGATTGATGATGAGTTGCCGCCTGCCGGCTGGCGAGAGGTGAGAGAAGAATCACTGGTGAGTGTTTGCTTCTGTACCATATCTGAAAGGAACCTATGCATGTTCTAGTACGGCCCTGGTTGTGGTCTTGGCTCAAACGCGGTCTGATGCCTATTTGCGACGATGACTGGAGGAAACTTCGGCATCGGTGGGGTTGCAAGCCCCTAGGTTCTGTTGACACGATGGCCTTGGGAAACCTTGGCGTCGAAGGTGAATCCTTGTATGTCTTCAGAACGGCATGACCACTATTTGGAGGATTTGGGGCGGCCTATAAGGGGAAGGTAGGAGGGTCAGCCGGTCAATAGGATAAAAGGCATCGTGGAGTCCTGGCTGTCTGACTATTGGGTGCCGCCTCAATAGCCGAGACGGGGTCAATGAAGCGGTGTCTCCTATTGCACCCACGTTGGTTGAAAGGAAACGTGTGACAGCTCTGGATCTGAGCCATGGGTGCGGCATCCCATGTGTGTCGGATGGGGCTGCCACACCGCGCAAGCGACAGGTTTCTCCAACGTGGTATTTGGTCATGCCAAGAGTCTCCATCCGAGCACCTGTAAGGCAGGAACCTAGCGGTTGTGTTGAGATTACAGCTATGACCGAGTAGAAACTATCTATCCCAGGTTTATGTTGCTATGTGTATCCCACTGTATTTACCCATGATTATAATTTCTCTTATTGTCGTGTATGTGAATAAACCATTATTCCTATAGCGAAGCAGATCCGAATATCTTCACGACACTTACCGTCATTTGTTTCATCCGGAGATGGAGAGTGGATCGTTGGCCCGCGTAGTGTGGTACACACACATTCACAGAAGTACAGACGTCCTCTCACGCAAACATTGACTCTTCATTAGAATTGTGTTATAAATCGTGCTTTTGTATTATAGGCCGTGTCCGCCTAAATCACAACATTTAATAGTACTACCAGGGAGAACTATTAAATGTTGTGATTTAGGTAAGCAAATTCGTTTGTGTGACACTCCCACGATTCGCGGGCGGCGGGGATGCAGGACAGAGGGATGGAATGAAGTGTGCGGGCGACGGGGCTGTCATTCGTGGAGCGTCACTAGCGTCGGTCGGCCGCCGTCGCAGCTGGCGGTGACTTGTGTATATGGACACGAGATTGACACGCAACGATGACGCACAAATTCAACGTGCTCCCCTGCCGCTCGACCGTCTGTTCCCCCCAGGGAGGGTCGGGCGCGACGTCGACGACCCATAGGGTACACGGCAGCTTACAGAAATGATACAACAGTGGCAGAGTCTATACTGTAGTGCGTGCTCCGAAACCCGGGTTAACACTAGATCGACATCTAGCGGCCAGTGGCTGAACCCCGATTACCCGACCGTTTAGCAGTTGCTACCGCTACTTGAAGCTAGATGGCGAGCCAAACGCAAAGTGTATTTCTAAACAATTTACAACTAATATTAAAACCAGAATTCTTTTTTGAAATCCTCATATTACCACATATTACAGAGAGACTTCGGGTTGTAAGTTGTAAACTGTTAAGCAATAAAATATGCTTTGCGTTCGGCTCGCCATCTAGCTTCAAGTAGCGGAGCAACTGCTAAACGGTCGAGTAATCGGGGTTCAGCCACTGGACGCTAGATGTCGATCTAGTGTTAACCCGGGTTTCGGAGCACGCACTACAGTACAGACTCTGCCACTCTTCTTGTATCATTTCTCTATGACGGCAGTCAAAAATATAAATCGCTTACATAAATCAACTACTTATCAGTTATTCCTATGATTAATTGGTAGCACAACGTGACCGTCAAGAAAGCGTACACGTCGCGTTCCCGCGGGGACTGTGCTTTTCCCGGATAAAAAATGGCCTATGTCCTTTCTCGGGACTTCAACTATCTTCTTACCAAATTTAATCAAAATCGGTCCAGTAGTTTTTTCACGTGATGCGCGCTCAAATAGACAGACAAACGGACAAAAATTCTAAAAACTGTTGGAATGTGTTCTGTTATCGATTCAAGAAACGCCAGCCAATACCTATTGCGTAAATGCGCTACGCAATAGGTATTCGTACAACCAAGGTAGGTTAATCTATCTATCTTCTTCTTCTATCTATCTTCTATACATATAATAATGCTAAAGAGGGTCGAAACTCTGTACATCGGAGATATCCGATAAAAGTTGGCTGGGGATGATTAGAATCGATAACAGAACACATTCCAACAGTTTTTAGAATTTTTGTCTGTTTATTTGACCGCGCATCACGTGAAAACTATTGGATCGATTTTACTTTATGTCCGGGAAAAACGCATAGTTCCCGCGGGAACGCGATAACCGAATTCCACGCGGACGAAGTCGCGGACAAAAGCTAGTGCAGAATATTGGGAATATCGGCAGATATATCGGGTAGGTAAATCATATCGTGCATTATTTGACTATGAACTATGAAAGCGACTCGTGAACATCTCAAAATGTCTACGACCGAGCTTGGTACAGTCAAGTTCACCAATATGTACACACTTTGGCATCTTCGTTAAGATAACGGTACAAATGAATGTCCTTCAACATATTAATAAACTCCACTGTAATAATGCGCCACATTTGTAAGGCTTCACGGTTTCACTACAGGATGTATACGCATGACATGTTGTTTTAAACTATTTGACCAAGCTGCCTTATAGTCACAGATATCACACTTGTATGGCTTCTCTCCAGTGTGTGTCCTCTCGTGTTTTAGTAAATTACTTTTCTCGCTGCATGCATAATTACAGTGTCTGCATTTGAAAGGCTTCACACCGGCGTGTACACTCATTAAATGGACCTTTAAACTAATTGAGTGAGCTGCCTTATACTCACATATATCACACTTGTATGGCTTCTCTCCAGTGTGTGTCCTCTCGTGTATAAATAAAGTACCTTTCTGGCCGCAAGCATAATTACAGTGTATGCACTTGTATGGCTTCTCTCCAGTGTGTGTCCTCTCGTGATTTAGTAAATTACCTTTATGGCTGCATGCATAATTACAGTGTCTGCATTTGAAAGGCTTCACACCGGCGTGTACGTTCATTAAATGTTTCTTTAAACTACTTGAATCAGCTGCCTTATAGTCACAGATATCACACTTGTATGGCTTCTCTCCAGTGTGTGTCCTCTCGTGTATAAATAAAGTACCTTTCTGGCCGCAAGCATAATTACAGTGTATGCACTTGTATGGCTTCTCTCCAGTGTGTGTCCTCTCGTGATTTAGTAAATTACCTTTATGGCTGCATGCATAATTACAGTGTCTGCATTTGAAAGGCTTCACACCGTCGTGTACGCTCATTAAATGTTTCTTTAAACTACTTGAATCAGCTGCCTTATAGTCACAGATATCACACTTGTATGGCTTCTCTCCAGTGTGTGTCCTCTCGTGTCTTAATAAAGTACCTTTTTCGCCGGATGCATAAGTACAGTGTCTGCATTTGAAAGGCTTCACACCCGCGTGTACGCTTATTAAATGTTGCTTTAACCTACTTGACCGAGCTGCCTTATACTCACAGATATCACACTTGTATGGCTTCTCTCCAGTGTGTGTCCTCTCATGTCTAAATAAAGTGCCTTTCTCGCCGCATGCATAATTACAGTGTCTGCATTTGAATGGCTTCACACCAGCGTGTACGCTCATTAAATGTCGCTTTAAACTACTTGAATTAGCTGCCTTATACTCACAGATATCACACTTGTATGGCTTCTCTCCAGTGTGTGTCCTCTCGTGTCTTAATAAAGTACCTTTCTCGCCGCATGCATAATTACAGTGTCTGCATTTGAAAGGCTTCACACCAGCGTGTACACTCATTAAATGTTGCTTTAAACCACTTGAATGAGCTGACTTATAGTCGCAGACATTACACTTGTATGGCTTCTCTCCTGTGTGTGTCCTCTCGTGTTTTAGTAAATCACCTTTCTGGCTGCATGCATATTTACAGCGTCTGCATTTGAAAGGCTTCACACCAGCGTGTATGCTCATTATATGTATCTTTAAAATATTTAAACGAGCTGCCTTATAGTCGCAGGCATTACACTTGTATGGTTTCTCTCCAGTGTGTGTCCTCTCGTGTTTTAGTAAATCACCTTTCCGGCTGCATGCATGATCACAGTGTCTGCATTTGAAAGGCTTCACACCAGCGTGAGCGCTCATTGAATGTTTCTTTAAACTACTTGAATGAGCTGCCCTATAGTCGCAGGCATCACACTTGTATGGCTTCTCCCCAGCGTGTGTGCTCACGTGTCGTAGTGTGGCTGCGTGGCTCGCGGCTGCGCGTGCGCCGGGCACGCGGCGCGCTCGGTCTGTAACAAACTGACCACTTCAACTGACGCCACATATCGCGCCGCTATCCCCGCGGCCGCCCGACTGCACTCATCGCATCACAAGAGATGAAATTTACTATACATCCAGATACATCTTTTACTATGACATAATATTTATTTATTTAATACATTTACAGTACAGACCGAAGCGCCATGTAAAGAAGTAACAATATACAACTTGAAATTTAAATATTTACAAAAACTGTCATAAGATAAAACCAATAAAACTTTCATTCATATTGACAAAATTTAAAATTTTTTGTAAGGCGTAATTCGAAAACCATTTCACAACACATCTGCCCATCTCCATGCAAATTCCAGGAGCGCATTCAGCAGCTCGAGTGTGCAGCATCGGCAAGCAAATGGTAATAATCTCTTCATTTCTAATACTCTGAAAGACGGTCATTGTTTATCTGTGTAGTGGGATGAAAGCGTTCCATGGCAACCCTTTGTGGTCGTAAATAGAAGGATTCATATTCATCCTATACTATGGAACAAGCAATATTTGTAATCGTGTTCTCGAAAACGGCTCTAACGATTGAGATAAAACTAGGCATATACGGGTTTTGCTAGGAACCATTTCTAGGAAAATTCATTTTTAACTATTTTCACTCAAGCAAAGCTCCATTGCCCAGGTACTGTATAATTGTAACAAGAGGGTTTATCCCAAAAGTTGGCAACGTTGCATATAGCTGTCAAATTTTTCGCAACGTTGCCTACATTCAGAATAACCCCTCTTAAAGTAGTGCCTGGGGTGCGCTTTGTGTGGCCGCCTCCTAGTGTGCGCGGTGGGCTGACGCGTCATGCAACTGCAGCAAATGCGGAGTCATGGGGTGTCAGCCCACGGCGACGGCGCAACCCGGGCAACGTGCTCGACGGACGGAGACGCGACATCTCTCATTAGGATGAAGCGGAACCGTCCGAAGGGCACGGCCAAGAGTCACACTCTTCCCCTCCCCCTCCTATCCCTACCCCACCCCGCTTGCTCCGTCGGGAGGTCGGCAAGCCCCGCCCCTCATAAGGGCGGGGGGAGCGGGCCCTCCGACGGGGCAGGCAAAGACCCATCCTTAATCCCTCCTTATCCACACCCACACCCATCCTACCCAACCCTATCCCATCCCGAAGAGGCCGGCAGCCCCGGCAAGGAGCAAAGAAAATGAGTGAGGATAAAGAGATTCTACCCCAGGGGGGTACCTTAACAGGAGAATCCCCCCCTGAGTCCCGTGAGGACTCAGGCTGCCCTTCGTATTCTGGGGGGGGCAAATTCGCACTCCACCAACCAACAACAACAACGACCACGGCAAGGTTAACGGACGAAAAGGAAAAGATCACAGGTGAGGACCTTTCAGAGGATGCCTTGGCTGATGATCTAGAAAGGAGTCTATCCCTCGACGAAGTAGAGGCTGACATAGAATATCTACTTTCAGAATCAAGCAGCGCCCAGTCCGCACCTGAAGCTTCTGGCTCAAACCCCAAGAGGGCAGAGATCGAGAGGCCGACGGAGTGGATGAGCAACGCACAATGGAGGAAATACAAGAAGAAGTGGAAGAAACAGAGGATGCAAGAGGCCAATCCCGATCCAAATCTAGCAGCGACTAACCTCGCTGCGGGACGCGGACAGGGAGAGGCCTCTGCACGCCCACAGAAGTTGAAGAGGCAGTCGACGGACCCGGAAGAGCGTCGCCCAGCGAAGCGTCAGAACACGGGCGGTGGCGGTCCAAGGGAATCTGCCAGGGAGCAGAGTGACTTGGCCGTCATCATCCGACGTGGTGATTGCGCCCCGCTGGACGACGCCGCCGCGGCCTACATAAGGACACGTTTGACGGAACACATGACGACGGCCTTGGGAACCTTGAGGACCAAGGAGGAGTTCCGAGCGATGGCCTTTGCAACCTCGGGGTTGGTGGCAGAAGGATTCTTCCTTGTGACACCAATGACCGAGGAGGCAAGGATATGGCTACTGGAGCTCAACCTTGGGGACTACGAGGGAACCAAGCTCGAAGTCAGGAAGCTCGCGCAAAGTAGGGTCACGGTCTGGTTACCCGGCGTAGAAAACAGGTGGGAGGACCCGTGGCCCTACATTGTAAAGCAGAATTGCTACCGGGAGGAGCTACGCCTCGACGAGTGGACGCTCATGCACAAGGACATCCTCCCTGCGCGGACACGCCTCGTGCTTGCAGCGCCAGAAGAGGTAGTAGCTCAACCCGTGTGGCTCAACTATCAGTTCACACAAGCGCTGGCAAAGCGTCTTCACACACCGAAGGATGCCGCGCCTAACAAGACACTGCTCCCAACACCCACACAGCAGCAGACGGAAACGGCTAGACCGGGAACGTCAAAGGAGACATCCAAACCGTCGAAGGTGGACTCGGCAAAACCGGGTACATCAACGACGGCCACAAACACGCACACCGCACACACTGGGAGGCTGGCACAAACTGAGCCACGCGGTCTGGATATGGGCCGTCGGGAGGGTAACAAGGCAACCCCCCGCACGGAGCACAGGTCCCACCGTACTGGCGAGGGGAGGGCTGCCTCTACCACACGCACACAGACACGCACAACAACACACGAGGGGAGGGC
Source organism: Aethes cnicana (assembly GCA_963971205.1). Taxonomy (NCBI): domain Eukaryota; kingdom Metazoa; phylum Arthropoda; class Insecta; order Lepidoptera; family Tortricidae; genus Aethes; species Aethes cnicana. The sequence goes on along the minus strand of OZ020299.1, from coordinate 1,218,182 downwards.
GGCCTCCACCTCACGCACACACCCCCATACAACAACACACCCCCGTTCGAGCCGGCCAGGGCAGGTGGAGACTAAACTCCCTGCCGGCCCAGAGTCGAGACACGGACGGGAATTATCCACACACACACACACACACACACACACACATATCACATCAACCACACCAACAACATCTATACACAAAACAAAAACACACCACACTCATGAACAAAAAACAAACAAAAAAAAATAAAGATACTTCAATTGAACCTTCACCACTGCCGTGAAGCCATGGTGGAACTCTGCCGCTATGTGGTGGATGAAGGCATAGACATCGCACTACTACAAGAGCCGTACGTCTCAAATGGACGTGTGGCCGGCTTGAGCTCTCTGGGAGGCGAGCTCATATATCAATATGATGGTGAGTCAAATCCCAGAGTATGCATCTATGCCAGTAAGAGGGTGCGAGGACTAGGTTTAATAGCAACTGACTGTTACAGGGATCTTGCAACTATCGAGATCACACTGAAAAACGCAGATAAGAAAACTAAGGTGGCCATCGCATCGGCGTACATACCGAGCGAAACAGACTTCGAGCCACCGACAAGAGAGCTAGAAGAAATGATAGGAAGATATAGAGGTAAGGACATCGAAATTGTTGTAGGATGCGACGCCAACGCACACCACGTGGTTTGGGGAAGCACGAACTGCAACAAGAAAGGGGATCTCCTTTTAGAATTCATAGTCAGCTCGGAGATGGAAACGCTCAACCATGGAAGTGTACCCACCTTCATAAACCGGATAAGACAAGAAGTACTAGATATCACGTTTACGACGAACGAAATTAGCAAACTCATAAATGACTGGAGAGTTGATGAAGCGGACTCATTCTCGGACCACCGCAGGATCACGTTCAGCATAGTAGGGGAATTAGAGAAGATTCTTGTAAGAAACAAAAAGAAAACAGACTGGGTGACATTTGAAGAAGAAATCAGAAAATGGAAGCCAAGTCAGGAAAAGGAATATAGAACACCTAGCAAAATAGAAGAAGAGGCAACAAGGCTAGGCCTCGCACTGAAGAAGGCCTACCACAAAGCATGTCCACTAAAAGAGCTGAGACCTGGGAAGGGACATCCATGGTGGAACAAGACACTAGAGAAGGACAGGAAAAGAACCCGAAGAGCACTCAGAGCAGCCCTCAAAGGGGGTAGCGAAGAGAGCTGGGCGAGCTACAGAGAGCTAAGGAACAAATATAGTAGCGATTGCCGCAAAGGAGACAGGGACAGCTGGAGAACGTTCTGCGAAAATACATGCAAATACTCAGACGCAGCCAGACTAGTAAAGACGCTCTCCGGCGACAAAACCTGCACACTGGGCAGCATCAGAAAAGGAACGGAACTCATAACAGAACCGAAAGAAATACTGAAAGAAATGCTGAGCATACACTTTCCGGAATGCGAAGCATACGAAGGAAATGATATAACGATACAACAGGAGAACCAAAATGATGAAGAAACTGTTAAATACGAAATTTCAGAAGATCAGATCACGTGGAGCATCAAATCTTTCCTGCCGTACAAGGCTGCAGGGCCAGATGAGATATTCCCAAAGATCTTACAAATAGCATCAAAGTACATCATAGCAGACCTCCAGAAACTGTACAATGGTAGCATAACCATCAACTACATACCAAAGTGCTGGAGGGAAGTCAGGGCGGTGTTCATACCCAAACCGGGCAAGAAAACCTACCAGGAAGCAAAATCCTTCAGGTGCATAAGCCTATCGTCCTTCATACTGAAGACGCTAGAAAAGATATTAGACAAAGAGATCAGAAGCAAAATAGAAATCAGTGATCACCCTCTGCACCCCAACCAACACGCCTACACTGAAGGCAAATCAACGGAAACAGCCTTACACAACATCATAACAAGGGCACAGAGGGCAATCAATGAGAAGGAATACGCACTGGGATGTTTCTTCGACGTGGAAGGAGCCTTCGATAGAGCGTCACCAGAGGCAATAGAGAGAACCATAAACAGAGAAGGCATACATAAAGGAATATCAGGGTGGATAAAACAGATGCTCAGACATCGACTGATAACAGCACAACTAGGCACAGAAAGTCACACGATAGTGGCAAAAAGGGGCTTTCCACAAGGAGGCTGCCTGTCACCACTACTATGGTGTCTTCTAATAGACGAATTGATACAGAAGATAAACAACATGAGGATATACACGCAAGTATACTCCGACGACGGGGTACTGCTCGTGGTAGGAAAAGTGCTAAGCGTGGTAAGAGACATAATGAACACAGGCATCATAACAACACTCCAATGGTGCAGAAGCAAAGGGTTAAACCTTAACCCAAACAAGACGAAGCTAACACTGTTCACGAGGAAGAGGCAATGCGCAATCTCACCAATTCAGATCGACGGCGTTGACCTAGAATTAGTAAAGGAAATCAAGTACCTGGGAGTGACAATTGATAAAACTCTCACATTCAGAAAACACATCGTGGACACATGTGCAAAAGCGAAAATGTCCATGATGCAATGTAGAAGAGCCATCGGAAGAACCTGGGGGATGAGCCCAGAGGTAGTCCTATGGATATACAAAGCAATTATAGTACCTAGAGTCACCCATGGAGCAATTGTATGGTGGCACAAAACAGCCACAAAAACAAACAAGAACGAACTAAACAAAGTTCAGAGACTAGCAGCATTAATGACAACGGGAGCGATGAGAACAACGCCCACAGCATCCTTGGAAATGATACTGGGCCTCCTCCCGCTGGACCTAATGGTTAAAAGGCGTGCCACAGAACAATGGTTTAAGCTTAAAAGCGAAGACCTATGGATAGGCAAACACACAGACAAGGGCCACACGGAAATAGACAATGAATACAAAGATGAACTGTCGATGATCCTGTCAAACAACGACCTCACAAGGAGGCGCAGGACGTTCGATAAGAAATACAGAGTACACATAGGATCCAGAACAGATTGGGAAGCCACTGACAGCAAATCGGCAACAGTGTGCTACACCGACGGCTCGAGGAAGGAATCCACCAAACTATCTGGGGCGGGTATATACGTCAGACAGAGAAATGGGACGGAACTGAAAAGAACCATCAATCTGGGAAGATTTGCCAGCATTTTCCAAGCAGAGACCCAAGCAATATTGGAATGCGCGGAAATGCTTCAAGAGGCGGACACCCAGAACGACACAATAGCAATATACAGTGACAGCCAGGCTGCACTTAAAGCACTCAACAAAGAAGAATCATGCTCTAAACTGGTTATTGAGTGTAAGAAAGCACTTAACCGGCTGGCAGAGGAAGGGGACAAAGAACTGATAGTCGCATGGGTGCCTGGACATGAGGGCAATACCGGGAACGAAACGGCTGACGAATTGGCCAGAAAAGGAGCCGACGAAACTTTTGTGGGGCCAGAACCGAGACTGCCCATAGCCCACAACATCACAAAAGGAGTAATGCGGCGCAATGCAATACAAGAAGCAAACCGAAGATGGCAAGGTCTAGAGGGTCACAGACAATCAAAGATCTTCATAAAAAACATAGACAGGAAAAGAACGGCACAAGCCATAGGACACAGCAGGAACAATCTAAGACTAGCTATCGGAATAATTACAGGACACTGTACACTGAACAGACACCTAACTATTCTGAAGATAAGAGATGACCCAAGATGCCCAGAATGTGGTGAAGAAGAAACGGGAATACATCTACTAGCGAAATGCCCATCATACGCAATGGCGAGATGGGAAAGAACCGGAAGAGACACGCTAGATGAAGATGACCTACAAGACCTAACGATAGGGAAGATAATAGGATTCTGCAAGGCTACAGGAAGGTTCGACGGGGCAACGGCGCTGGGAGCGGATAACCCGTAATCCCAGGGGAGACCGGGGAAATGGGTGAAATGGTTCCGAATGGAGGACCGATCACCCGAATGAAACCAGGCAGTCGTCCCCTCACATAAATAATAATAAAGTAGTGCCTAGTAGGCACTAAATACCTCTGGGCTCGAAGGCGCTGTCAGGCGGTTGCAGAGACGTCGGCCCAATCACAAGCTCATCCTTGATCTCATGGTCCACATACAAGTCCACCGCCTCATCCGTCAGGTCCTCCGTGGGCCCACAGCCCCACTCCTCCGTAGCGTCATCCTCCAACTCCTCCTTAATGAACCCTGTCTCTAGAGACATTGCTGATTAAATTTAATCATATGTTTGTATACACTCCTGTCCAGTTCTGGTATTTCTGTTTTATAGAGGCTGTCTGACCAAAGTGTTCAGTAGCGTCTGAAACAAACAAGTCACGATAGAGACGACAATAAATAATATGGATATGGAAATTAATATGAATTTCAGCCATTCAGATTTTCGTGAGTTCGACTATACAAGATCTAAGAAGAACCTATGCAAAGCGGGACGAAGAACAGTCCGCCGGCAAATATCGTTTATGGCAACGGCAACCTCCAAAGCATGAACTATTCTAGGATGATCCTGAATGGCCTAAATTCGCTACATCTACCACTACCTCGTTAGGGCATGCCAGCAGCAGCATATATGCAAGCAGTCGCACGCAGTCCCCGTAGGCAGTCAAAACAGGCGTGAATGCCATTAAACAATAATAAATATTTGCCTCGAAGTTTTGAGCACCGTACAATTAGCAGCCGCGGCTGGAGCAGCCACCTGCGACTGGACGGCATTTACTCACCTTTATCTCGCTTAAAACCACCATTTATAATGAATTAAAACGATAATATGACGTGACTTCAATAAAACGGCCTAACATGGGCCAAACAAACAAACAAAAACAAAATGAAAGTCAGAGTCACTGTCACTCACTGATATAACTGTCATATTGGGTGTGTTCCGTATCGCGTTCAAAGCGGTCACTGCGTTCACAAGTGTTGCGTATCGATTGTTACTATTGTTACGCTCACGATCGTGTGAGCGCGTTTTCGATTCGGAACGATCATAAGCACGCTCACGGTGCCAACTCTAGTAACTGTCAAACTTTTTCTTTAAATTGGGAATCGTCCTGTCAATTGGCTATGGGTGAAAAATGCGTAAAAAATAAAATTGATTTTGCGTTATGACGATTGAAATAAAGGTGTTTCCTTGGTCCAAGTATGCAGCACTACTTCTTGAAAAAATCAATAATGTCAATAGTATGAACACTTTTTTTCACGAAGTAGTGCTGCATACTTGGACCAAGGAAACACCTTTATTTCTATCGTCATAACGCAAAACCAATTTTATTTTTTACGCAGAATCTACGGCACGGAAAATTCTGAGCTTTTTTTCTCTTGATACAGAAGGTTATTCCTATCCTTAAAAAAATAATCGAGCACATTGTCATTTTTCACCCATAGCCTCAAAGCGCTGTGAGCGCGATACGGAACGCAGCCATTGTCAAAACAAAACCATACATGCTGTTTTTTTTTCGCTGTGCAAGGTAATGACCACTTAGACCATAAAGCCAGACAAATTATTATAACCATCGATTCTGGTGCCGGTACTGGGATTGCTGTAGTAGGGGAGATTTAATGAATGACCGGCACTTGACATTTGCCGGTTGATGTTTAGTGATGAGGCAAAGGAGCATCCTATTTCACACTGAGCGAGTTTTAACCTTGTTTTAACGAATGGCGAATCATAGATTAGGCTTAATACGTTTTTATGGTAATGAAAAATAGGACACAAGTGGTCATATTTGACGATATTCTTTTATCTCTTTTCCCTGTAAACTCCTTATATTCCAAACTAGCTGCTGCCCGCGTGGAACTAGGTTATCGCGTTCCCGCGGGAACCATGCGTTTTTCCGGGATATTATTATGTCCTTTCCCGGGAACCCAACTATTCTCCATGCCCAATTTCATCTCAATCGGTCCAGCGGTTGAAGCGTGAAGTGGTAACAGACAAGAGTTACTTTCGCATTTATAATATTAACTAGCTTCTACCCGCGACTTCGCCCGCGTGGAATTCGGTTATCGCGCTCCCGCGGGAACTATGCATTTTTACGGGATACAAAGTAGCCTATGTCCTTTCCCTGGACTCCAACTATCTCCATACCAAATTTCATCCAAATCGGTCCAGCGATTGAAGCGTGAAGAGGTAACAGACAGACAGACAGAGTTACTTTCGCATTTATAATATTAATATGGATATTGGACTTCTTCCAAATCATTAGAGCCGTTTCTTAAATCGCTTGTATAAATAAATAGAGATCACATTCTCAATCATTGGAGCCGACCCCCAGTGCAAATTAGGTATTTCATGACATAACTTTTGATTTTAATTTGCAACGCCATGCAGCTTTCCTCATGATAGAGTATATGTAGATGTTTGTGCTTAACTGACTAAAAACAAAACCAAATTTAAAAAGGTTCAGTATTTTTCTTTATTAACGTAACATTAAGCTAATAAAGTTACGAGTAAGTACTATGATAAAAATGGCATACAAAGAACAGTCTCTTCTATAGCATTCAGTGCCAGAAAACCGAGAGAAATGGTAATTTTTTGTATGAAAATAGAGTATGTAGGCACTGAAAAAATTACAATACAAATGAAATAGATACTTTTTCGACATCGCTGCTCGCGCGTTGTTTTCAACATAGCACTAAAAAATTTATACATTAACATACATTTATGACAATAGCTTAAAATAAGTGAGAACAGTTTTTCGTTACCTATTATACTCCCAATAGGCGGTCTATAACTAAGAAACAACCAAACCAAGATAAATGTTTTATACAAAAATAATTACTTACTACTTCAAAAAATACCTTAGAATAACTTAAACTTAGTGAGAACCTAGTACAGGACCCAGCCGTAAATAACGCACATCGGTCTTTGGATAGAGTCGCTATTTTCGGTTTCATAAAGTAGGGTTCTGTCTGTACGTCTGTCACACTCATCTCATGTCACTGAGGTGAACTCATATAGTACATACAGTGCAGCAGTGGTATTGCGTTTGGCCATTTATTGCTAGCGGTACGCCAAAAAAGCTGCAAAGGGTCACATACAATATCCTATATACGAGGATGTTTGTACACTTGTAAATGTGTGTGTACCACCTACGCGGGCCAATGATCCACTCTCTGGGCGCGAGCGCGAGTTGCGGAGATGGAGAGTGGATCGTTGGCCCGCGTAGTGTAGTACACACACATTTACAGGTGTACAGACGTCCTCTCACGCAAACATTGACACTTCATTAGAATTGTGTTATAAATCGTGCTTTTGTATTATAGGCCGTGTCCGCCCCGTGGTAGTACTATTAAATGTTGTGATTTAGGTAAGCAAATTCGTTTTCACTCCTCCTATTCGAAATGGAGTACTTTGTTTCCCGTTTAGAGGGAGCAAAATTTGATTTTGCTCCCTCTTAATTTCTGCCCCGCTAACAGGGAGAAAAGTAAGATTTTGCTCTTTAGGGAGCAAAGTACGATTTTGTTCCCTGCTGCTATGGTTTTCTCATAGGAGGAGTGAAAAGCAACACGACAGCAAAATTATTTAAACCTTGGTTGACATAGCTTGAATCCCTCGCTAGCTCAAGATTCCACGTTAGGATCCCTCGCTCGCTCCGCTCGGGATTCTATTCTGGAATCTTTCGCGTCACTCTGTATTCAATCTGTCACCCGCGATAAAATATACCATTTTGCTCCCTAGTCACACAATCTACTTTTACATCACCCTTGGCCGTTAAGTGGGATTTTCTGCCCGCTACGCGGAGAGAAAATCTCACTTCTTGGCCAAGGCAAGATGTAAAATTTTTTACATCACCCTTGGCCATAAAGTGGGATTTTCTGCCCGCTACGCGGAGAGAAAATCTCACTTCTTGGCCAAGGCAAGACGTAAAACTTTTGACAAACCGCGGGCGGGCGGTCATTCGTAAAGCCCCAGATCGCATATTTATGGCCCTCACTTTCGGTTCGGGCCACAGAAACCTGCGATCTGGGACATTTACGAATTCACCACCCTAGGTTTGTAATGTACTATTGTGTGACACTCCCGACGGTTCGCGGGCGGCGGGGACGCAGGACAGCGGGGTGGAATGAAGTGTGCGGGCGACGGGGCTGTCATTCGTGGAGCGTCACTAGCGTCGGTCGGCCGCCGTCGCAGCTGGCGGTGACTTGTGTATATGGACACGAGATTGACACGCAACGATCACGCACAAATTCAACGTGCTCCCCTGCCGCCCGACCGTCTGTTCCCCCCAGGGCAGCTTTCGGGTCGCCATCTAGCTTCAACTAGCGGGGCAACTGCTAAACGGTCGGGTAATCGGGGTTCAGCCACTGGACGCTAGATATCGATCTAGTGTTAACCCGGGTTTCGGAGCACGCACTACAGTACAGACTCTGCCACTCTTCTTGTATCATTTCTCTATGACAGCAGTCAAAAATACAAATCGCTTACATAAATCAACTACATACTTATCATTTATTCCTATGATTAATTGGTAGCACAACGTGACCGTCAAGAAAGCGTACACGTCGCGTTCCCGCGGGGACTGTGCTTTTCCCGGATAAAAAATGGCCTATGTCCTTTCTCGGGACTTCAACTATCTTCTTACCAAATTTCATCAAAATCGGTCCAGTAGTTTTTTCACGTGATGCGCGCTCAAATAAACAGACAAACGGACAAAAATTCTAAAAACTGTTGGAATGTGTTCTGTTATCGATTCAAGAAACCCCAGCTAATACCTATTGCGTAAATGCGCTACGCAATAGGTATTCGTACAACCAAGGTAGGTTAATCTATCTATCTTCTTCTTCTATCTATCTTCTATACATATAATAATGCTAAAGAAGGTCGAAACTCTGTACATGGGAGATATCCGAAAAAAAGTTGGCTGGGGATGATTAGAATCGATAACAGAACACATTCCAACAGTTTTTAGAATTTTTATCTGTTTATTTGACCGCGCATCACGTGAAAACTACTGGATCGATTTTACTTTATGTCCGGGAAAAACGCATAGTTCCCGCGGGAACGCGATAACCGAATTCCACGCAGACGAAGTCGCGGACAGAAGCTAGTGCAGAATATTGGGAATATCGGCAGATATAATTATCGGTTAGGTAAATCATATCGTGCGTTATTTGACTATTAAAGCGACTCATGATCATCTCAAAATGTCTACGACCGAGCTTGGTACAGTCAAGTTCGCCAATATGTACACACTTTGGCATCTTTGTTAAAATAACGGTACAAATGAATGTCCTTCATCATATTAATAAACTCCACTATAATAATGCGCCACATTTGTAAGGCTTCACGGTTTCACTACAGGATGTATACGCATGACATGTTGTTTTAAACTATTTGACCAAGCTGCCTTATAGTCACAGATATCACACTTGTATGGCTTCTCTCCAGTGTGTGTCCTCTCGTGTTTTAGTAAATTACTTTTCTCGCTGCATGCATAATTACAGTGTCTGCATTTGAAAGGCTTCACACCGGCGTGTACACTCATTAAATGGACCTTTAAACTAATTGAGTGAGCTGCCTTATACTCACATATATCACACTTGTATGGCTTCTCTCCAGTGTGTGTCCTCTCGTGTCTTAATAAAGTACCTTTCTCGCCGCATGCATAATTACAGTGTCTGCATTTGAATGGCTTCACACCAGCGTGTATGCTCATTAAATGTCGCTTTAAACTACTTGAATTAGCTGCCTTATACTCACAGATATCACATTTGTATGGCTTCTCTCCAGTGTGTGTCCTCTCGTGTTTAAATAAAGTACCTTTCTCGCCGCATGCATAATTACAGTGTCTGCATTTGAATGGCTTCACACCAGAGTGTACGCTCATTAAATGTCGCTTTAAACTACTTGAATTAGCTGCCTTATACTCACAGATATCACACTTGTATGGCTTCTCTCCAGTGTGTGTCCTCTCGTGTCTTAATAAAGTACCTTTTACGCCGCATGCATAATTACAGTGTCTGCATTTGAAAGGCTTCACACCAGCGTGTACACTCATTAAATGTTGCTTTAAACCACTTGAATGAGCTGACTTATAGTCGCAGACATTACACTTGTATGGCTTCTCTCCTGTGTGTGTCCTCTCGTGTTTTAGTAAATCACCTTTCTGGCTGCATGCATATTTACAGCGTCTGCATTTGAATGGCTTCACACCAGCGTGTACGCTCATTAAATGTCGCTTTAAACTACTTGAATTAGCTGCCCTATACTCACAGATATCACACTTGTATGGCTTCTCCCCAGCGTGTGTGCTCACGTGTCGTAGTGTGGCTGCGTGGCTCGCGGCTGCGCGTGCGCCGGGCACGCGGCGCGCTCGGTCTGTAACAAACTGACCACTTCAACTGACGCCACATATCGCGCCGCTATCCCCGCGGCCGCCCGACTGCACTCGTCGCATCACAAGAGATGAAATTTACTATACATCCAGATACATCTTTTACTATGACATAATATTTATTTATTTAATACATTTACAGTACAGACCGAAGCGCCATGTAAAGAAGTAACAATATACAACTTGAAATTTAAATATTTACAAAAACTGTCATAAGATAAAACCAATAAAACTTTTATTCATATTGACAAAATTTAAAATTTTTTGTATGGCGTAATTCGAAAACCATTTCACAACACATCTGCCCATCTCCATGCAAATAGACTGCACTCTGGTACTGATTCCAGGAGCGCATTCAGCAGCTCGAGTGTGCAGCAGCGGCAAGCAAATAGTAATAATCTCTTCATTTCTAATACTCTGAAAGACGGTCATTGTTTATCTGTGTAGTGGGATGAAAGCGTTCCATGGCAACCCCTTGTGGTCGTAAATAGAAGGATTCATATTCATCCTATACTATGAAACAAGCAATATTTGTAATCGTGTTCTCAAAAACGGCTCTAACAATTGAGATAAAACTAGGCATATACGGGTTTTGCTAGGAACCATTTCTAGGAAAATTCATTTTTAACTATTTTCACTCAAGCAAAGCTCCATTGCCCAGGTACTGTATAATTGTAACAAGACAGTGGTGCCAAATGTATTATGATAATGAAACATATTAAGCGGGTTTATCCCAAAAGTTGGCAACGTTGCATATAGCTGTCAAATTTTTCACAACCTTGCCTACATTCAGAATAAGCCCTCTTAAAGTAGTGCCTAGTAGGCACTAAATACCTCTGGGCTCGAAGGCGCTGTCAGGCGGTTGCAGAGACGTCGGCCCAATCACAAGCTCATCCTTGATCTCATGGTCCGCATACAAGTCCACCGCCTCATCCGTCAGGTCCTCCGTGGGACCACAGCCCCACTCCTCCGTAGCGTCATCCTCCAACTCCTCCTTAATAAACCCTGTCTCTAGAGACATTGCTGATTAAATTTAATCATATGTTTGTATACTCCTGTCCAGTTCTGGTATTGCTGTTCTATAGAGGCTGTCTGACCAAAGTGTTCAGTAGCGCCTGAAACAAACAAGTCACGATAGAGACGACAGGCGATATCACAGTCAAATTCATGACTATATAACTTACTAGCTTCGCCTCGAAACTATGCGCTTGTCCAAGATAAAAAGTATATGTCCTTTTCCAGGGCTCCAACTATCTCAATACCAAATTTCATCTAAATCGGTCCAGCGGTTGAAGCGTGAAGAGGTAACAGACAGACAGAGTTACTTTCGCATTTATAATATTAAATAATATGGATATGGAAATTAATATGGATTTCAAAATAATTTTACAACAAAATGAGATATTTATTTGTGAAAAAACAGCCATTCAGATTTTCGTGAGTTCGACTATACAAGATCTAAGAAGAACCTATGCAAAGCGGGACCAAGAACAGTCCGCCGGCAAATATCGTTTATGGCAACGGCAACCTCCAAAGCATGAACTATTCTAGGATGATCCTGGATGGCCTAAATTCGCTACATCTACCACTACCTCGTTAGGGCATGCCAGCAGCAGCATATATGCAAGCAGTCGCACGCAGTCCCCGTAGGCAGTCAAAACAGGCGTGAATGCCATTAAACAATAATAACTATTAAATTTGCCTTGAAGTTTTGAGCACCGTACAATTAGCAGCCGCGGCTGGAGCAGCCACCTGCGACTGGACGGCTATACCATTTACTCACCTTTATCTCGCTTAAAACCACCATTTATAATGAATTCAAACGATAATATGACGTGCCTTCAATAAAACGGCCTAACATGGGCCAAACAAACAAACAAAAACAAAATGATGTCACTGTCACTCACTGATGTGACAGTTAACTGTCATATTGGGTGCGTTCCGTATCGCGCTCAAAGCGATCACAGCGTTCACAAGTGTTGCGTACTTTGAGTATATAGCCACTGGAGATGCCATAACGTCAACTCTTCGAACAAATTTATTCGCCACTTTTAGCGGGGGGCGAGGTAAACACGTACAGCACACCACCAAACAACGCAGAACTCAACAGACACAAATAATGAAATTGTTAAAGTGAATTTTCTGTACATTGAAGATACCCAAAAATATATTTGTTTGTATGTATGTATGTCTGTATCTGTATTTGTGTCCTTAGCCCACACACAGTTTTTTAACTGTGGAATGAACTGTTGCCCGAAGTTTCCGGGTGGATACATATGTAAAAAAATTAAAGTAGATTGGTATTTGTAAGAGCCTATGTACATGAAATCTATATATATATATATATATATATATATATATATATATATATATAAAACAAGAAACTGACTGACTGTTTGACTTACTGACTGACTGATCGATCAACGCAGAGCCGAATCTACTGGTCGTAGAGAGCTGAAATTTGGAATGCAGATTCCATAGGGAATGTAGGGGAGCAATCTAAGATTTCCCGAAATTCCCACAGTAACGGAAAAAAACGGGATTTTACATTTCAATATTCCTGCGCATATTTTACCCGCGACTTCGTCCGTATGTAAGTACTAAGAATTCAGGCAACTAATGGTTCTATACATAGCGATAGTTATAGGAAACCAAAAACGAAACAATGTATTTTCCCACGGGAATAAGATGTTTTCCCGTGGTAAAAAGTAGCCTATGTCACCTTCCAGCCTTCCAATAATTCTAAACAAAAAATCACGACATAAAACCTCTCCGTTGCGACGTGAAGGAAGGACAAACAAATAAACTTTCCCATTTATTAACCGACTTCAAAAAAAGGAGGAGGTTCTTAATTCGTCGGAATCTTTTTTTTCATGTATATTCACCAAAAATAAATAGAAAACGTGAACCGATTTCGATTATTCTTTTTTTGTTCGAAAGGTGGTACTTCCAAGTTGGTCCCATAATAATTTGGTTTAGTTCTGATGATGGGATCCATGAGAAAATGAGGGAACTCCTCGAAATTAGCAAGCACATAGATGATTTTGGTGTCAATTTCGAAGACTTCAGAGTTACTTATGTACTTCTGTAGTAATGTTTGGAAACTGTACCTACCCGAAAAAAAATGAAATGAAAAAATATAAACCGCCTTCAAACTCCGACAGACTGCGAAGTCGGTGTCAAGTGAACCGACCCAAAGAAATGATAATCATATAATGAACTTGACATTGACATCTCAGCCTGTCGGGAGGTTAAAGGCGGTTTTTTTTTTATTTAGAAAAAATATAATACTAGCTTCTGCCCGCGACTTTGCCCGCGTGGAATTCGATTATCGCGTTCCCGCGGGAATTCGACTATGCGTTCTTCCGGGATGAAAAGTAGCCTATGTCCTTTCCCGGGACCCCAACTAACTCCATGCCAGATTTAATCTCAATCGGTCCAGCGGTTGAAGCGTGAAGGGGTAAGTAACAGACAGACAGACAGAGTTACTTTCGCATTTATAATATGAATATGGATAGTATGGTAGTATGGGCCCGCGTGGGGACTATAGCCCAAACCCTCTCATGATGAGGGGAGGCCTGTGCCCAGCAGTGGGACGCAAATAGGCTGTAGTAGTAGTAGTAGTAGTATGGATAAGGGTCGTCAGCAAAATGCTCCGAACAGATAACACGTGTCGGTTTCCAAGAATTCTCCTTTATATAGGGATCTTTTGGAAATTGTTGTAAGAATGGTTTGGAACATATGTGAAGGATTGATGAGTCTGTGGACAGGATGTCAAAGTGACACTTTAGACGGAGTATGGGAACTGAGAGACGCGTGAATTTGTATTGTAAGAAAAGACTAGAATTAAAGAACTATCAAACAGAAGCTTGTTTTGATATTAATACATGGTGGCAGCGGGGTAAAATTTGTACAAAATGACGGAGGAAAAGGATGCTGTGCAAATTATTAATGTTAACACGCCGTGTTTGGTTGCCGCACCGAACCAGTTTGATTTTGTACCAGAACACTGGAGCAAGTGGAGGAAACGGTTTGAACGTTATTTATCAGTGAGCGACGGTGCGAATAAAACAGAGAGAGACAAGATCGATACATTGTTGTATCTGATGGGTGAAAAGGCGGAGGATTTAGCAATACAGTTAAACATCAATGCGGTGGGTACAAACATAGATACGCAATGCACTTTGCAGGTAGCTCTTCAAAAGATAGAAGAATATTTTACACCGAAAAGAAATCCGGTATATTCTAGATTTAAATTCAATACCAGAAAACAGGAGCCAGGAGAAAGTGTTGATGAATTTTTAAGAGACTTGCATGTGTTGGCAGAAGTTTGTAATTTCAAAGAATCTAAAGAGGAAATGATAAGAGATAAAGTGGTTGTTGGAGTATTAAGCAAGAAAGCAAGAGAAAAAATGTTGTTGAATGTTACCTTGACGTTGGACCAGGCCGTTCAAATCGCTAAAAATGTTGAAGATTTTGAACTTAATCAAAGTATCTTTTCGGTAGAAGACAAAGAAATAAATAAAGTTGGTGCCAGTGTCACGTTAGCTAAAAAGGTCATCGACTGAAGAGATAAATTAAGAAGTCGAGACAATTGTAAAATTTGACAAAATATATTTCTAGAAAATATAGAGGGCGTGGATCGGAATTGCCCTAGGTTCTGGGTCGGTTTAGGCATGGTCTCCCTGCTATACCCGTTCGCCCCTTGGTGGTGCGGAGCCGTTGCGACGCAGATGTGGCCTCAGGAATGGTGATGGTGGCTACTCGGCAAGATGCTGCGTGCTGCTGTGTAGAAGCATTAACTCGGGCCGGGATTCTTCACCCGGAGCTTAGACAGACAAACTGGACCGAGGTTGTACCCGTAGGGTGTTCCTGTAACGCGTCGTATTTTACGCGCATTAGTATAATGATCCGAACCAGGCCTGGACTGTAGCACTCCTCACACTCACGCTAGGGGATGGGTACATGATAGCTTTAGCGATCGTGGTAGGCGAGGCAGTCCAGGTGCATAAGAAGCACAGCAAGAAGATTGGAGATCATCCTGCGCTAGCAGCTACAAGGCGCTCAGTAAATGTCCAAGTAAAGCCGGGAGGCGGAACGAGTTTAGTGCATGACTAGTTCAGCTATAAGCGAAGGATGATCCCTAACAATAAAAAATGATTTTTATTAACTACTTAAAACTAAAATGAAATTGCGTAAGCAAAGCCAGTAGGCCGCATGAGTATTGCGGCTTCATTTTAAGCTACGTAAATTAACTATAGTGCATATTAGTTGAGAAATAAGCATTACGAATGGAAATTAACAATGGAATGAATCAATAGAATGAAATACATTATAATAATAAGGGGTTCTTCTAATTTTCAGAGAAAAGTAGGGACCAATATCGTATTAAAATAAATTTCACAGAATAGGAATCAAGGGAAATGCATAACTAATATTATAAATAGTTGTACTTATTATCTAAAATACAACGTTAAAATCAAAGTTAATTTCGTTATGATGTGGCTGGCAATAACGGTTACAGTTCAAATTTAAACGGGCCGAAAGTAATGTCCTAATAGGTAGATTTAACCGATGCAAATAGATTTAGTACAAACTCCAGAATAAAGAAAAAAGTACATGGATGATTTCATTCGGTATTACAAGCAAGTTATAATAAAATTAACACAGGCGTTTCAACGAACAAAGAAAGGTCGTGACAAGGTGACCGTTACGATAATGGCGGATGACCAGTAAAATGTTCTTAGAATCTACGACTAGAAGCACTACTAATACACAAATAATAGGAATTGTGCAACACTTACCCGATTCGGGACGAAACTTACACGCACTTGAAATTAAATAAAATTAGTTAATTGCTAGCCGTCCGCTCACATCGCGGAGTGCGCGGAGCGGTTAAATTAAAATAATAAAGGCGGCGTGTGTAGTGCGCGGCGCGCGGCTGCTGAGTGGCGGGCTGCGGGCGAGTCCGAAGGAGCGGGGCGCGGGCGCCGCCGACAGGTTCCGATATCTCGATCGGTTGCGCGCAAATATTCTCTAATAATAAATAGCGTGCGGTTCTATTTTATTAGTCTGTTTGTTCATTGAAATAATATTTTTTTTTGTACTTGTATAAATTGAGTTTGTAAAATTGTATAATTGTAGAAATGTATAAAATTAAAATGTGTATAATTTAGGATGTATAAGTTAAGATATCATTTTATATAAGTTGTAAAAATAAAACTTCATTAAATAATTCCATTGTCAAGTGTAATAAAAATGTATATTAAAGTAGTTAATAGATAAAATTGTTAATATAATTTAGTATAGTAAATATCTTATAATTATTGTAAATATTGATTTAATTTGCCTATTTAAGTTTTAATTATTATCATTGTTTAAAAGTAAGTTTAATTAACGTTTACACGTTACAGTACACCGTCTCCTAGAAGAAGGATTTTACCTGTGTAAAATCCGCCTCAGCAGAAATCCCAGATCGTAGATACCACTACTTAGATAGATACACACTTCTTTCATACATTAGTCCAATCACATCATCCATTCAGTCATGTTCATACTGTTTGTTCGTCATACACTGGCGAACAAACTACTTTCGTACAGAGTTACGCATACAATTTTCTATGTCGTACTCAGTAGGGTAACAAGGATATACCTATATAGGAGGTTAGTTAATCGCGGTGTAGTAACTGAGGAAGCAATTTAGGTAGAAGAATTTGCCTAGTAAGTACACAAAGTAGCGAACGGAGCGCTATTTATATTAAGTGAAGTCACCACCCGCTTCGAATAAGACTACCCCCAAGGACGGAGTAACCCCTGGTGAAGGCTTAGGTTAAATATTAAGTGGAGTCACGACCCGCTTCTAGTTCAAAAAGAGCCTTCAAGGGACGGCACTCCTTATAGAGCAAGAGCGACATTGGCGGAGACGAGCATACACCCACATGGGCATTTAAAGCAGCATCTAATTACTAAGAAACGTAAGCATTAGTGGAAAGTTTGAAATCCTTGACATGCCAAGCCCCCAAATCTCGGCCTGCCATATCTTCGAGAATATACACCAGCGGTGAACGTTTAGTCTTAATGCGACACTTCTGGTACTTCGGTGCTAGCTTCTTACTGAAGTAGGGATCCTTGTCGCTTTGGAAGTAGCACCGTTTCCAAACAATGTCTCCGACACTAAAATCGGTTGCTTTCCGCCTGGTATCGTAACGCGTGGTGTTCTTCTGGTGGCTTTTCCAAAGGGCTACTTGGACACTGTCAAAAACGCTCGAAAGATGACCTAAATTTTCTGCAAACGCGTCACGGGGCAAGAAGACTAGCTCATTTGGGGTATCATTGTCTATATAATGAGACCCGCATGATACCAGTTCTCGGCCGTGAACCAGAAAGGCTGGGGTATACCCTGTCACTTCGTTAACCGAATTATTCATCGCGAATTGGATTTTAGGGAGGTTGACATCCCACGACTTTTGGTCTTTTTCCACAAAAGTTGCCAGGGCGGTGACAATGGTTTTATTATACCTCTCTACCGTGTTGATTTGAGGGGTGTATTTCGGAGTGAAATGAACGTTGGGTACTTTATATTTTTTGAACAAGTTATCCATTTCGCGACTGATGAATTGACTGCCGTTGTCTAGTATTATGGTTTGGGGTATGCCGTGAACTAGAAAAACATTATCTTCGAGGATTTTTGAAACGTTTTCAGCTGTAGCGCGTCGCAGTGGAAAAGTTAAGCAGTACTTTGAGAAGCAGCACGTGACAACAAAAATATAAGCATGTTGCTTTCTAGAGACGGGCAAGGGTCCCACTAGATCAATTGACAGCGTTTGGAAGGGTCTTGAACAGTCCTTTGGTCTCCCCATTTTACCAAGGACGCCATGTGTGGCGGGCTTATAAGCCAGACAGACATCACAGCTCGAAACGTATTTTACGACGTCACTGTACATTTTGGGCCAATAGTATCGAAGTGATAAGCGTTTATGAGTTTTAAAGATGCCCAAGTGACCCGCAGTTGGTTCGTTGTGGTTCTGAGCGATGATCTCCGGCTGCTTCTCCTTAAAAATTACTTCCTTCCAGTTAAACTCAGAGGTAAGTGCGTTCGTATTTTTCATATGTCGGTATAATTTGTTATTTTCGACCATGTAGTTGGGAAAGCTAGTGGGAGAGTTTAAACACCCATTGAAAATGTTCAGATACCAAGTGTCAGTTGTTACGGGTGGAGGTGTGGTTATGTGTGCGACAGGTACACATCTGGAAAGGCTATCAGGTATCACGTTATCTTTTCCTTTACGGTGTTTAATGATGAAGTCGAATGCAGACAGTCGCACACCCCATCTTGCTAATCGGCCCGTGGGATTCGATAAAGACAGAAACCATTTCAATGCTGAGTGATCAGTATAGACTGTAAAGGCGCGACCGTTTTCGAGATAGCATCTCCAGTGCTCAAGCGCGGTTAGCACAGCCAAGGCTTCCCTTTCAGTCACGCTGTAATTGCGTTCAGGCCCCGTCAATGACCTACTCATATAAGCTACAGGATGTTCTACTCCGTTAACAGTCTGTGAGAGCATGGCCCCGACGCCGTACTTACTTAGTTAGTTAAGTGCCTTTCTCGCCGCATGCATAATTACAGTGTCTGCATTTGAATGGCTTCACACCAGCGTGTACGCTCATTAAATGTCGCTTTAAACTACTTGAATTAGCTGCCTTATACTCACAGATATCACACTTGTATGGCTTCTCTCCAGTGTGTGTCCTCTCGTGTCTTAATAAAGTACCTTTCTCGCCGCATGCATAATTACAGTGTCTGCATTTGAAAGGCTTCACACCAGCGTGTACACTCATTAAATGTTGCTTTAAACCACTTGAATGAGCTGACTTATAGTCGCAGACATTACACTTGTATGGCTTCTCTCCTGTGTGTGTCCTCTCGTGTTTTAGTAAATCACCTTTCTGGCTGCATGCATATTTACAGCGTCTGCATTTGAAAGGCTTCACACCAGCGTGTATGCTCATTATATGTATCTTTAAAATATTTAAACGAGCTGCCTTATAGTCGCAGGCATTACACTTGTATGGTTTCTCTCCAGTGTGTGTCCTCTCGTGTTTTAGTAAATCACCTTTCCGGCTGCATGCATGATCACAGTGTCTGCATTTGAAAGGCTTCACACCAGCGTGAGCGCTCATTGAATGTTTCTTTAAACTACTTGAATGAGCTGCCTTATAGTCGCAGGCATCACACTTGTATGGCTTCTCCCCAGCGTGTGCGCTCACGTGTCGTAGTGTGGCTGCGTGGCTCGCGGCTGCGCGTGCGCCGGGCACGCGGCGCGCTCGGTCTGTAACAAACTGACCACTTCAACTGACGCCACATATCGCGCCGCTATCCCCGCGGCCGCCCGACTGCACTCGTCGCATCACAAGAGATGAAATTTACTATACATCCAGATACATCTTTTACTATGACATAATATTTATTTATTTAATACATTTACAGTACAGACCGAAGCGCCATGTAAAGAAGTAACAATATACAACTTGAAATTTAAATATTTACAAAAACTGTCATAAGATAAAACCAATAAAACTTTCATTCATATTGACAAAATTTAAAATTTTTTGTAAGGCGTAATTCGAAAACCATTTCACAACACATCTGCCCATCTCCATGCAAATAGACTGCACTCTGGTACTGATTCCAGGAGCGCATTCAGCAGCTCGAGTGTGCAGCATCGGCAAGCAAATGGTAATAATCTCTTCATTTCTAATACTCTGAAAGACGGTCATTGTTTATCTGTGTAGTGGGATGAAAGCGTTCCATGGCAACCCTTTGTGGTCGTAAATAGAAGGATTCATATTCATCCTATACTATGGAACAAGCAATATTTGTAATCGTGTTCTCGAAAACGGCTCTAACGATTGAGATAAAACTAGGCATATACGGGTTTTGCTAGGAACCATTTCTAGGAAAATTCATTTTTAACTATTTTCACTCAAGCAAAGCTCCATTGCCCAGGTACTGTATAATTGTAACAAGAGGGTTTATCCCAAAAGTTGGCAACGTTGCATATAGCTGTCAAATTTTTCGCAACGTTGCCTACATTCAGAATAAGCCCTCTTAAAGTAGTGCCTGGGGTGCGCTTTGTGTGGCCGCCTCCTAGTGTGCGCGGTGGGCTGACGCGTCATGCAACTGCAGCAAATGCGGAGTCATGGGGTGTCAGCCCACGGCGACGGCGCAACCCGGGCAACGTGCTCGACGGACGGAGACGCGACATCTCTCATTAGGATGAAGCGGAACCGTCCGAAGGGCACGGCCAAGAGTCACACTCTTCCCCTCCCCCTCCTATCCCTACCCCACCCCGCTTGCTCCGTCGGGAGGTCGGCAAGCCCCGCCCCTCATAAGGGCGGGGGGAGCGGGCCCTCCGACGGGGCAGGCAAAGACCCATCCTTAATCCCTCCTTATCCACACCCACACCCATCCTACCCAACCCTATCCCATCCCGAAGAGGCCGGCAGCCCCGGCAAGGAGCAAAGAAAATGAGTGAGGATAAAGAGATTCTACCCCAGGGGGGTACCTTAACAGGAGAATCCCCCCCTGAGTCCCGTGAGGACTCAGGCTGCCCTTCGTATTCTGGGGGGGGCAAATTCGCACTCCACCAACCAACAACAACAACGACCACGGCAAGGTTAACGGACGAAAAGGAAAAGATCACAGGTGAGGACCTTTCAGAGGATGCCTTGGCTGATGATCTAGAAAGGAGTCTATCCCTCGACGAAGTAGAGGCTGACATAGAATATCTACTTTCAGAATCAAGCAGCGCCCAGTCCGCACCTGAAGCTTCTGGCTCAAACCCCAAGAGGGCAGAGATCGAGAGGCCGACGGAGTGGATGAGCAACGCACAATGGAGGAAATACAAGAAGAAGTGGAAGAAACAGAGGATGCAAGAGGCCAATCCCGATCCAAATCTAGCAGCGACTAACCTCGCTGCGGGACGCGGACAGGGAGAGGCCTCTGCACGCCCACAGAAGTTGAAGAGGCAGTCGACGGACCCGGAAGAGCGTCGCCCAGCGAAGCGTCAGAACACGGGCGGTGGCGGTCCAAGGGAATCTGCCAGGGAGCAGAGTGACTTGGCCGTCATCATCCGACGTGGTGATTGCGCCCCGCTGGACGACGCCGCCGCGGCCTACATAAGGACACGTTTGACGGAACACATGACGACGGCCTTGGGAACCTTGAGGACCAAGGAGGAGTTCCGAGCGATGGCCTTTGCAACCTCGGGGTTGGTGGCAGAAGGATTCTTCCTTGTGACACCACTGACCGAGGAGGCAAGGATATGGCTACTGGAGCTCAACCTTGGGGACTACGAGGGAACCAAGCTCGAAGTCAGGAAGCTCGCGCAAAGTAGGGTCACGGTCTGGTTACCCGGCGTAGAAAACAGGTGGGAGGACCCGTGGCCCTACATTGTAAAGCAGAATTGCTACCGGGAGGAGCTACGCCTCGACGAGTGGACGCTCATGCACAAGGACATCCTCCCTGCGCGGACACGCCTCGTGCTTGCAGCGCCAGAAGAGGTAGTAGCTCAACCCGTGTGGCTCAACTATCAGTTCACACAAGCGCTGGCAAAGCGTCTTCACACACCGAAGGATGCCGCGCCTAACAAGACACTGCTCCCAACACCCACACAGCAGCAGCCGGAAACGGCTAGACCGGGAACGTCAAAGGAGACATCCAAACCGTCGAAGGTGGACTCGGCAAAACCGGGTACATCAACGACGGCCACAAACACGCACACCGCACACACTGGGAGGCTGGCACAAACTGAGCCACGCGGTCTGGATATGGGCCGTCGGGAGGGTAACAAGGCAACCCCCCGCACGGAGCACAGGTCCCACCGTACTGGCGAGGGGAGGGCCGCCTCTACCACACGCACACAGACACGCACAACAACACAAGAGGGGAGGGCGGCCTCCACCTCACGCACACACCCCCATACAACAACACACCCCCGTTCGAGCCGGCCAGGGCAGGTGGAGACTAAACTCCCTGCCGGCCCAGAGTCGAGACACGGACGGGAATAATCCACACACACACACACACACACACACACATATCACATCAACCACACCAACAACATCTATACACAAAACAAAAACACACCACACTCATGAACAAAAAACAAACAAAAAAAATAAAGATACTTCAATTGAACCTTCACCACTGCCGTGAAGCCATGGTGGAACTCTGCCGCTATGTGGTGGATGAAGGCATAGACATCGCACTACTACAAGAGCCGTACGTCTCAAATGGACGTGTGGCCGGCTTGAGCTCTCTGGGAGGCGAGCTCATATATCAATATGATGGTGAGTCAAATCCCAGAGTATGCATCTATGCCAGTAAGAGGGTGCGAGGACTAGGTTTAATAGCAACTGACTGTTACAGGGATCTTGCAACTATCGAGATCACACTGAAAAACGCAGATAAGAAAACTAAGGTGGCCATCGCATCGGCGTACATACCGAGCGAAACAGACTTCGAGCCACCGACAAGAGAGCTAGAAGAAATGATAGGAAGATATAGAGGTAAGGACATCGAAATTGTTGTAGGATGCGACGCCAACGCACACCACGTGGTTTGGGGAAGCACGAACTGCAACAAGAAAGGGGATCTCCTTTTAGAATTCATAGTCAGCTCGGAGATGGAAACGCTCAACCATGGAAGTGTACCCACCTTCATAAACCGGATAAGACAAGAAGTACTAGATATCACGTTTACGACGAACGAAATTAGCAAACTCATAAATGACTGGAGAGTTGATGAAGCGGACTCATTCTCGGACCACCGCAGGATCACGTTCAGCATAGTAGGGGAATTAGAGAAGATTCTTGTAAGAAACAAAAAGAAAACAGACTGGGTGACATTTGAAGAAGAAATCAGAAAATGGAAGCCAAGTCAGGAAAAGGAATATAGAACACCTAGCAAAATAGAAGAAGAGGCAACAAGGCTAGGCCTCGCACTGAAGAAGGCCTACCACAAAGCATGTCCACTAAAAGAGCTGAGACCTGGGAAGGGACATCCATGGTGGAACAAGACACTAGAGAAGGACAGGAAAAGAACCCGAAGAGCACTCAGAGCAGCCCTCAAAGGGGGTAGCGAAGAGAGCTGGGCGAGCTACAGAGAGCTAAGGAACAAATATAGTAGCGATTGCCGCAAAGGAGACAGGGACAGCTGGAGAACGTTCTGCGAAAATACATGCAAATACTCAGACGCAGCCAGACTAGTAAAGACGCTCTCCGGCGACAAAACCTGCACACTGGGCAGCATCAGAAAAGGAACGGAACTCATAACAGAACCGAAAGAAATACTGAAAGAAATGCTGAGCATACACTTTCCGGAATGCGAAGCATACGAAGGAAATGATATAACGATACAACAGGAGAACCAAAATGATGAAGAAACTGTTAAATACGAAATTTCAGAAGATCAGATCACGTGGAGCATCAAATCTTTCCTGCCGTACAAGGCTGCAGGGCCAGATGAGATATTCCCAAAGATCTTACAAATAGCATCAAAGTACATCATAGCAGACCTCCAGAAACTGTACAATGGTAGCATAACCATCAACTACATACCAAAGTGCTGGAGGGAAGTCAGGGCGGTGTTCATACCCAAACCGGGCAAGAAAACCTACCAGGAAGCAAAATCCTTCAGGTGCATAAGCCTATCGTCCTTCATACTGAAGACGCTAGAAAAGATATTAGACAAAGAGATCAGAAGCAAAATAGAAATCAGTGATCACCCTCTGCACCCCAACCAACACGCCTACACTGAAGGCAAATCAACGGAAACAGCCTTACACAACATCATAACAAGGGCACAGAGGGCAATCAATGAGAAGGAATACGCACTGGGATGTTTCTTCGACGTGGAAGGAGCCTTCGATAGAGCGTCACCAGAGGCAATAGAGAGAACCATAAACAGAGAAGGCATACATAAAGGAATATCAGGGTGGATAAAACAGATGCTCAGACATCGACTGATAACAGCACAACTAGGCACAGAAAGTCACACGATAGTGGCAAAAAGGGGCTTTCCACAAGGAGGCTGCCTGTCACCACTACTATGGTGTCTTCTAATAGACGAATTGATACAGAAGATAAACAACATGAGGATATACACGCAAGTATACTCCGACGACGGGGTACTGCTCGTGGTAGGAAAAGTGCTAAGCGTGGTAAGAGACATAATGAACACAGGCATCATAACAACACTCCAATGGTGCAGAAGCAAAGGGTTAAACCTTAACCCAAACAAGACGAAGCTAACACTGTTCACGAGGAAGAGGCAATGCGCAATCTCACCAATTCAGATCGACGGCGTTGACCTAGAATTAGTAAAGGAAATCAAGTACCTGGGAGTGACAATTGATAAAACTCTCACATTCAGAAAACACATCGTGGACACATGTGCAAAAGCGAAAATGTCCATGATGCAATGTAGAAGAGCCATCGGAAGAACCTGGGGGATGAGCCCAGAGGTAGTCCTATGGATATACAAAGCAATTATAGTACCTAGAGTCACCCATGGAGCAATTGTATGGTGGCACAAAACAGCCACAAAAACAAACAAGAACGAACTAAACAAAGTTCAGAGACTAGCAGCATTAATGACAACGGGAGCGATGAGAACAACGCACACAGCATCCTTGGAAATGATACTGGGCCTCCTCCCGCTGGACCTAATGGTTAAAAGGCGTGCCACAGAACAATGGTTTAAGCTTAAAAGCGAAGACCTATGGATAGGCAAACACACAGACAAGGGCCACACGGAAATAGACAATGAATACAAAGATGAACTGTCGATGATCCTGTCAAACAACGACCTCACAAGGAGGCGCAGGACGTTCGATAAGAAATACAGAGTACACATAGGATCCAGAACAGATTGGGAAGCCACTGACAGCAAATCGGCAACAGTGTGCTACACCGACGGCTCGAGGAAGGAATCCACCAAACTATCTGGGGCGGGTATATACGTCAGACAGAGAAATGGGACGGAACTGAAAAGAACCATCAATCTGGGAAGATTTGCCAGCATTTTCCAAGCAGAGACCCAAGCAATATTGGAATGCGCGGAAATGCTTCAAGAGGCGGACACCCAGAACGACACAATAGCAATATACAGTGACAGCCAGGCTGCACTTAAAGCACTCAACAAAGAAGAATCATGCTCTAAACTGGTTATTGAGTGTAAGAAAGCACTTAACCGGCTGGCAGAGGAAGGGGACAAAGAACTGATAGTCGCATGGGTGCCTGGACATGAGGGCAATACCGGGAACGAAACGGCTGACGAATTGGCCAGAAAAGGAGCCGACGAAACTTTTGTGGGGCCAGAACCGAGACTGCCCATAGCCCACAACATCACAAAAGGAGTAATGCGGCGCAATGCAATACAAGAAGCAAACCGAAGATGGCAAGGTCTAGAGGGTCACAGACAATCAAAGATCTTCATAAAAAACATAGACAGGAAAAGAACGGCACAAGCCATAGGACACAGCAGGAACAATCTAAGACTAGCTATCGGAATAATTACAGGACACTGTACACTGAACAGACACCTAACTATTCTGAAGATAAGAGATGACCCAAGATGCCCAGAATGTGGTGAAGAAGAAACGGGAATACATCTACTAGCGAAATGCCCATCATACGCAATGGCGAGATGGGAAAGAACCGGAAGAGACACGCTAGATGAAGATGACCTACAAGACCTAACGATAGGGAAGATAATAGGATTCTGCAAGGCTACAGGAAGGTTCGACGGGGCAACGGCGCTGGGAGCGGATAACCCGTAATCCCAGGGGAGACCGGGGAAATGGGTGAAATGGTTCCGAATGGAGGACCGATCACCCGAATGAAACCAGGCAGTCGTCCCCTCACATAAATAATAATAAAGTAGTGCCTAGTAGGCACTAAATACCTCTGGGCTCGAAGGCGCTGTCAGGCGGTTGCAGAGACGTCGGCCCAATCACAAGCTCATCCTTGATCTCATGGTCCGCATACAAGTCCACCGCCTCATCCGTCAGGTCCTCCGTGGGCCCACAGCCCCACTCCTCCGTAGCGTCATCCTCCAACTCCTCCTTAATGAACCCTGTCTCTAGAGACATTGCTGATTAAATTTAATCATATGTTTGTATACACTCCTGTCCAGTTCTGGTATTTCTGTTTTATAGAGGCTGTCTGACCAAAGTGTTCAGTAGCGTCTGAAACAAACAAGTCACGATAGAGACGACAGGCGATATCGCAGTCAAATTCATGACTATATAACTCACTAGCTTCTGCCCGTGACTTCGCCCATGTGGAATTCGGTTATAGCGCTCCCGCGGGAACTATGCACTTGTCTGGGATAAAAAGTAGCCTATGTCCTTTCCCAGGGCTCCAACTATCTCCATACCAAATTTCATCCAAATCGGTCCAGCGGTTGAAGCGTGAAGAGGTAACAGACAGACAGAGTTACTTTCGCATTTATAATATTAAATAATATGGATATGGAAATTAATATGAATTTCAGCCATTCAGATTTTCGTGAGTTCGACTATACAAGATCTAAGAAGAACCTATGCAAAGCGGGACGAAGAACAGTCCGCCGGCAAATATCGTTTATGGCAACGGCAACCTCCAAAGCATGAACTATTCTAGGATGATCCTGAATGGCCTAAATTCGCTACATCTACCACTACCTCGTTAGGGCATGCCAGCAGCAGCATATATGCAAGCAGTCGCACGCAGTCCCCGTAGGCAGTCAAAACAGGCGTGAATGCCATTAAACAATAATAAATATTTGCCTCGAAGTTTTGAGCACCGTACAATTAGCAGCCGCGGCTGGAGCAGCCACCTGCGACTGGACGGCATTTACTCACCTTTATCTCGCTTAAAACCACCATTTATAATGAATTAAAACGATAATATGACGTGACTTCAATAAAACGGCCTAACATGGGCCAAACAAACAAACAAAAACAAAATGAAAGTCAGAGTCACTGTCACTCACTGATATAACTGTCATATTGGGTGTGTTCCGTATCGCGTTCAAAGCGGTCACTGCGTTCACAAGTGTTGCGTATCGATTGTTACTATTGTTACGCTCACGATCGTGTGAGCGCGTTTTCGATTCGGAACGATCATAAGCACGCTCACGGTGCCAACTCTAGTAACTGTCAAACTTTTTCTTTAAATTGGGAATCGTCCTGTCAATTGGCTATGGGTGAAAAATGCGTAAAAAATAAAATTGATTTTGCGTTATGACGATTGAAATAAAGGTGTTTCCTTGGTCCAAGTATGCAGCACTACTTCTTGAAAAAATCAATAATGTCAATAGTATGAACACTTTTTTTCACGAAGTAGTGCTGCATACTTGGACCAAGGAAACACCTTTATTTCTATCGTCATAACGCAAAACCAATTTTATTTTTTACGCAGAATCTACGGCACGGAAAATTCTGAGCTTTTTTTCTCTTGATACAGAAGGTTATTCCTATCCTTAAAAAAATAATCGAGCACATTGTCATTTTTCACCCATAGCCTCAAAGCGCTGTGAGCGCGATACGGAACGCAGCCATTGTCAAAACAAAACCATACATGCTGTTTTTTTTTCGCTGTGCAAGGTAATGACCACTTAGACCATAAAGCCAGACAAATTATTATAACCATCGATTCTGGTGCCGGTACTGGGATTGCTGTAGTAGGGGAGATTTAATGAATGACCGGCACTTGACATTTGCCGGTTGATGTTTAGTGATGAGGCAAAGGAGCATCCTATTTCACACTGAGCGAGTTTTAACCTTGTTTTAACGAATGGCGAATCATAGATTAGGCTTAATACGTTTTTATGGTAATGAAAAATAGGACACAAGTGGTCATATTTGACGATATTCTTTTATCTCTTTTCCCTGTAAACTCCTTATATTCCAAACTAGCTGCTGCCCGCGTGGAATTAGGTTATCGCGTTCCCGCGGGAACCATGCGTTTTTCCGGGATATTATTATGTCCTTTCCCGGGAACCCAACTATTCTCCATGCCCAATTTCATCTCAATCGGTCCAGCGGTTGAAGCGTGAAGTGGTAACAGACAAGAGTTACTTTCGCATTTATAATATTAACTAGCTTCTACCCGCGACTTCGCCCGCGTGGAATTCGGTTATCGCGCTCCCGCGGGAACTATGCATTTTTACGGGATACAAAGTAGCCTATGTCCTTTCCCTGGACTCCAACTATCTCCATACCAAATTTCATCCAAATCGGTCCAGCGATTGAAGCGTGAAGAGGTAACAGACAGACAGACAGAGTTACTTTCGCATTTATAATATTAATATGGATATTGGACTTCTTCCAAATCATTAGAGCCGTTTCTTAAATCGCTTGTATAAATAAATAGAGATCACATTCTCAATCATTGGAGCCGACCCCCAGTGCAAATTAGGTATTTCATGACATATCTTTTGATTTTAATTTGCAACGCCATGCAGCTTTCCTCATGATAGAGTATATGTAGATGTTTGTGCTTAACTGACTAAAAACAAAACCAAATTTAAAAAGGTTCAGTATTTTTCTTTATTAACGTAACATTAAGCTAATAAAGTTACGAGTAAGTACTATGATAAAAATGGCATACAAAGAACAGTCTCTTCTATAGCATTCAGTGCCAGAAAACCGAGAGAAATGTTAATTTTTTGTATGAAAATAGAGTATGTAGGCACTGAAAAAATTACAATACAAATGAAATAGACACTTTTTAGGGTTCCGAAGTCCACAAGGAACCCTTATAGTTTCGCCATGTCCGTCCGTCCGTCCGTCCGTCTGTCCGCACTATTGCTCGGAGATGCTTAGGTCTAGAGAGCTGTAATTTGGCATGAATATGCATATTAGTTACGCTGACAAAGTGGTACAATAAAATTTTGAAATATTTTTTTTTATAGGGTACCTCCCCTACTCGTAAAGTTGGGATGTAATTTTTTTTTCTTGCGTACCCCATGGTGCGGCATATCGTTGAATAGGTCTTAAAAAAATATTGTGGGTTTGTTAAAACCATTTTTTGATTAAGTGATGCGTTTGTGAAATATTAAGCTTTAAAGTGCTATTTTTTGTTAGAGTCACGTGTCCCCCCCCCCTGCCAGCTAAATGGTGGTATTTGGATGGCTGAAAAAAATCACGGTTGTGGCATATATAACGTAGTTGAAAGGAAAACTATCAGAGCTAAGTAGGCTGTACAAACTTACGAGTAATAGTCGACCAACTTATAATGATGATTTTTCTCGAGCGGCAGGGGCGTCGGGCGGGCACGTCATACCACAGGCTAGCTAGATGCTAATAAGTCTTAGAAAGGTACTGTGGGCATCCTCAACTTCGGAACCCTATAATTTGCGCGTGACCCGACACGCACTTGGCCGGTTTTTTCGAGATCGCTGCTCGCGCGTTGTTTTCAACATGGCACTAAAAATTAATACATTAACATACATTTATGACAATAGCTTATAATAAGTGAGAACAGTTTTTCGTTACCTATTATACTCCTAATAGGCGGTCTATAACTAAGAAACAACCAAACCAAGATAAATGTTTTATACAAAAATAATTACTTACTACTTCAAAAAATACCTTAAAACCTAGTACAGGACCCAGCCATAAATAACGCACATCGGTCTTTGGATAGTCGCTATTTTCGGTTTCTCAAGGTAGGGTTGTCACGTCTGTCACACTCATGTCACTGAGGTGAACTCATAAAGTACATACATTGCAGCAGTGGTATTGCGTTTGGCCATTCAGTGCTAGCGGTACGCCAAAAAAGCTGCAAAGGGTGTTAAAAGCATGAAAATCGGAACGATTGATCTTGAGTCACATCCAATATCCTATATACGAGGATGTTTGTACACTTGTAAATGTGTGTGTACCACCTGCGCGGGCCAATGATCCACTCTTTGGGCGCGAGTTCAGGCGGTTGATTCCGTTGGTCCTTACCGTCATTTGTTTCATCCGGAGATGGAGAGTGGATCGTTGGCCCGCGTAGTGTGGTACACACACATTCACAGAAGTACAGACGTCCTCTCACGCAAACATTGACATTTCATTAGAATTGTGTTATAAATCGTGCTTTTGTATTATAGGCCGTGTCCGCCTAAATCACAACATTTAATAGTACTACCAGGGAGTACTATTAAATGTTGTGATTTAGGTAAGCAAATTCGTTTGTGTGACACTCCCACGGTTCGCGGGCGGCGGGGATGCAGGACAGAGGGGTGTAATGAAGTGTGCGGGCGACGGGGCTGTCATTCGTGGAGCGTCACTAGCGTCGGTCGGCCGCCGTCGCAGCTGGCGGTGACTTGTGTATATGGACACGAGATTGACACGCAACGATGACGCACAAATTCAACGTGCTCCCCTGGCGCCCGACCGTCTGTTCCCCCCAGGGAGAGTCGGGCGCGACGTCGACGACCCATAGGGTACACGGCAGCTTACAGAAATGATACAAGAAGAGTGGCAGAGTCTATACTGTAGTGCGTGCTCCGAAACCCGGGCTAACACTAGATCGACATCTAGCGTCCAGTGGCTGAACCCCGATTACCCGACCGTTTAGCAGTTTCTACCGCTACTTGAAGCTAGACGGCGGAAGCGGAATGGTTTCGGAGCACGCACTACAGTACAGACTCTGCCACTCTTCTTGTATGATTTCTCTATGAGACTATTTATTTATTTATTTATTTAAACTTTATTGCACATTAGTAAAACTAATACAAAAGGTGAACTTAATGCCATAAGGCATTCTCTACTATGGGGCCGTTCAAGTATTACGTAAGCAGATTTCTTACCATTTTTACCCTCCCGCCCCCCTTGTCATTAAAAGTAAGCAAAGCTCTTACCCCCTCCCCCTATGCTTACGTAAACATTTTTAGTTATAAATGTTTTTTTATATTGTCATTTTAAAAATAGGAAAATCCATGGAAAGATTAGGTTTAACTGATACACATAGAGTAAGGGACAAAAATATTATAATCAGAAATAATATAATATAATAGAGCGGTAATTTCCCTAATGCGCGGTAATTCCCCTAATCGGTTCTCAAAGCGAGTGCCTAAACATATGCATTATTTGCGGGAATCCCCGAAAATGCGTTTCATTTTCACGCATAGACAATGTGAGGGTTGCATTCGTGTAAAAAAGTAAATAACTAACGATGACGTAATCATCATCTAGACCCCCCTACCCCCCATGTCATCCAAAATAAGCAAAACAGAGACCCCCCCACCCCCCCTTGGTGCTTACGTAATACTTGAACGGCCCCTATGACGGCAGTCAAAAATACAAATCGCTTACATAAATCAACTACTTATCATTTATTTCCTATTACTTTTAACACCTGTATTTGTTTACCTGTGCAAAACAATAAAGATACTTTGACTTTGACTTTATGATTAAATGGTAGCACAACGTGAACGTCAAGACAGCGTACACGTCGCGTTCCCGCGGAACTGTGTTTTTCCCGGAAAAAAATGGCCTATGTCCTTTCTAGGAACTCCAACTATCTTCATACCAAATTTCATCAAAATCGGTTCTTTAATTTTTTCACGTGATGCGCGCTCAAATAAATAGATAGACAGACACAATCTTAATCTATGTATCTTCTATACATATAATAATGCTAAAGAGGGTCGAAAGTCTGTACATGGGAGATATCGATAGATTAGAAAAGAGATTAGAATCGATAACAGAACACATTCCAACAGTTTTTTAGAATTTTTGTCTGTTTATTTGACCGCGCATCACGTGAAAACTACTGGACCGATTTTGATAAAATTTGGTATGAAGATAGTTGGAGCCCCGAGAAAGGACATAAGCTACTTTTTGTCCGGGAAAAACACATAGTTCCCGCGGGAACGCTATAACCGAATTCCACGCGGACGAAGTCGCGGACAGAAGCTAGTGCAGCATATTGGGAATATCGGCATACATATCGGTTACGTAAATCATATCGTGCATTATTTGACTATTAAAGCGACTCATGACCATCTCAAAATGTCTACGACCGAGCTTGGTACAGTCAAGTTCACCAATATTTACACACTTTAGCATCTTTGTTAAAATAACGGTACAAATGAATGTCCTTCATCATATTAATAAACTCCACTGTAACAATGCGCCACATTTGTAAGGCTTCACGGTTTCACTACAGGATGTATACGCATGACATGTTGTTTTAAACTACTTGACCAAGCTGCCTTATAGTCACAGATATCACACTTGTATGGCTTCTCTCCAGTGTGTGTCCTCTCGTGTCTAAATAAAGTACCTTTCTGGCCGCAAGCATAATTACAGTGTATGCACTTGTATGGCTTCTCTCCAGTGTGTGTCCTCTCGTGATTTAGTAAATTACCTTTATGGCTGCATGCATAATTACAGTGTCTGCATTTGAAAGGCTTCACACCGGCGTGTTCGCTCATTAAATGTTTCTTTAAACTACTTGAATCAGCTGCCTTATAGTCACAGATATCACACTTGTATGGCTTCTCTCCAGTGTGTGTCCTCTCGTGATTTAGTAAATTACCTTTCAGGCTGCATGCATGATCACAGTGTCTGCATTTGAAAGGCTTCACACCGGCGTGTACGCTTATTAAATGTTGCTTTAACCTACTTGACCGAGCTGCCTTATACTCACAGATATCACACTTGTATGGCTTCTCTCCAGTGTGTGTCCTCTCGTGATTTAGTAAATTACCTTTACGGCTGCATGCATAATTACAGTGTCTGCATTTGAAAGGCTTCACACCGGCGTGTACGCTCATTAAATGTCTCTTTAAAGTACTTGAATCAGCTGCCTTATAGTCACAGATATCACACTTGTATGGCTTCTCTGCAGTGTGTGTCCTCTCGTGTCTTAATAAAGTACCTTTTTCGCCGGATGCATAAGTACAGTGTCTGCATTTGAAAGGTTTCACACCGGCGTGTACGGTCATTAAATGTTTCTTTAAACGACTTAAATCAGCTGCCTTATACTCACAGATATCACACTTGTATGGCTTCTCTCCAGTGTGTGTCCTCTCGTGTTTTAACAAAGTACATTTCTCGCCGCATGCATAATTACAGTGTCTGCATTTGAAAGGCTTCACACCAGCGTGTACGCTCATTAAATGTCGCTTTAAACTACTTGAATTAGCTGCCTTATACTCACAGATATCACACTTGTATGGCTTCTCTCCAGTGTGTGTCCTCTCGTGTTTTAACAAAGTACCTTTCTCGCCGCATGCATAATTACAGTGTCTGCATTTGAAAGGCTTCACACCCGCGTGTACACTCATTAAATGTTTCTTTAAACTACTTGAATCAGCTGCCTTATAGTCACAGATATCACACTTGTATGGCTTCTCTCCAGTGTGTGTCCTCTCGTGTTTTAGTAAATCACCTTTCCGGCTGCATGCATGATCACAGTGTCTGCATTTGAAAGGCTTCACACCAGCGTGAGCGCTCATTGAATGTTTCTTTAAACTACTTGAATGAGCTGCCCTATAGTCGCAGGCATCACACTTGTATGGCTTCTCCCCAGCGTGTGTGCTCACGTGTCGTAGTGTGGCTGCGTGGCTCGCGGCTGCGCGTGCGCCGGGCACGCGGCGCGCTCGGTCTGTAACAAACTGACCACTTCAACTGACGCCACATATCGCGCCGCTATCCCCGCGGCCGCCCGACTGCACTCATCGCATCACAAGAGATGAAATTTACTATACACCCAGATACATCTTTTACTATGACATAATATTTATTTATTTAATACATTTACAGTACAGACCGAAGCGCCATGTAAAGAAGTAACAATATACAACTTGAAATTTAAATATTTACAAAAACTGCCATAAGATAAAACCAATAAAACTTTCATTCATATTTTTAATATAAAATTTAATTTTAAATATAAATTTTTTGTAAGGCCTAATTCGAAAACCATTTCACAACACATCTGCCCATCTCCATGCAAATAGACTGCACTCTGGTACTGATGCCAGGAGTGCATTCAGCAGCTCGAGTATGCGCAGCAGTGGCAAGCAAATAGTAATATAATAATCTCTTCATTTCTAATACTCTGAAAGACGGTCATTGTTTATCTGTGTAGTGGGATGAAAGGGTTCCATGGCAACCCCTTGCTGTCGTAAATAGAAGGATTCATATTCATCCTATACTATGAAACAAGCAATATTTGTAATCGTGTTCTCGAAAACGGCTCTAACGATTGAGATAAAACTAGGCATATACGGGTTTTGCTAGGAACCATTTCTAGGAAAATTCATTTTTAACTATTTTCACTCAAGCAAAGCTCCATTGCCCAGGTACTGTATAATTGTAACAAGACAGTGGTGCCAAATGTATTATGATAATGAAACATATTAAGAGGGTTTATCCCGAAAGTTGGCAACATTGCATATAGCTGTCAAATGTTTCGCTGTTTTTATTAATTTCTCAATATTACTAATTAAAAAAGAAGTTATCATTCTATGGTTGAATGACGCGTCTCGTTTTACATTTGTCGGTTAGCCATTCAAATAATAAGATTACATTGAAACGCATGGAAAATTCGATGGAAAGTTATCAAAAGATAGTACTTCCATAATCCTAAAAAAATCGTGTTCCTATGATAATTGTTGCAATCCATACTCAATTTTTTATTCAACCATAGAGCGATAATTCACATTTTCATTTGGTAATATTCAGAATTTAAAGAAAACAGCGAAATATTTGACAGCTATTTGCAATGTTGCCTACATCGGAGTAAGCCCTCTTAAAGTAGTGCCTAGTAGGCACTAAATACCTCTGGGCTCGAAGGCGCTGTCAGGCGGTTGCAGAGACGTCGGCCCAATCACAAGCTCATCCTTGATCTCATGGTCCGCATACAAGTCCACCGCCTCATCCGTCAGGTCCTCCGTGGGCCCACAGCCCCACTCCTCCGTAGCGTCATCCTCCAACTCCTCCTTAATGAACCCTGTCTCTAGAGACATTGCTGATTAAATTTAATCATATGTTTGTATACACTCCTGTCCAGTTCTGGTATTTCTGTTCTATAGAGGCTGTCTGACCAAAGTGTTCAGTAGCGCCTGAAACAAACAAGTCACGATAGAGACGACAGGCGATATCACAGTCAAATTCATGACTATATAACTCACTAGCTTCTGCCCGCGACTTCGCCCACGTGGAATTCGGTTATCGCGCTCCCGAGGGAACTACGCGCTTGTCCGGGATAAAAAGTATATGTCCTTTCCCAGGGCTCCAACTATCTCCATACCAAATTTCATCCAAATCGGTCCAGCGGTTGAAGCGTGAAGAGGTAACAGACAGACAGAGTTACTTTCGCACTTATAATATTAAATAATATGGATATGGAAATTAATATGGATTTCAAAATAATTTTACAACAAAATTAGATATTTATTTGTGAAAAAACAGCCATTCAGATTTTCGTGAGTTCGACTATACAAGATCTAAGAAGAACCTATGCAAAGCGGGACCAAGAACAGTCCGCCGGCAAATATCGTTTATGGCAACGGCAACCTCCAAAGCATGAACTATTCTAGGATGATCCTGGATGGCCTAAATTCGCTACATCAACCACTACCTCGTTAGGGCATGCCAGCAGCGCTCGAATATATGGCAAGCAGTCGCACGCAGTCCCCGTAGGCAGTCAAAACAGGCGTGAATGCCATTAAACAATAATAACTATTGAATTTGCCTCGAAGTTTAGAGCACCGTACAATTAGCAGCCGCGGCTGGAGCAGCCGCGACAGGCCGGCTATACCATTTACTCACCTTTATCTCGCTTAAAACCACCATTTATAATGAATTCAAACGATAATATGACGTGCCTTCAATAAAACGGCCTAACATGGGCCAAACAAATTCAATTCAATTCTTGTGTTTATGGCTCCATCGAGACTGTCGATGATTCCGCCAATGTCAAAGTTAAGAAAGACACGTGTTTTGTTGAGCAATTGGTCGGTTCAAAAAACTATTGTAGACTCGGATGAGAATCTAAAACAAAAGACAACACAAACATTTATAGTTAGACTACTTACAAGAACAAATTGTTAATTTTGATAAACTTACACAACACATTAATTAAGGGAGAATGTACCAATGTTAAAAGAAATTTAATGTTAACTGGACGGGGGAATTTGGGGGGGAGGATATCATACAAGGGGGTAGTAATTCTTGGACAGTTGAGAAAAATATGATCAACAGTGCCTTCGTCCAAACCGCACTCGCACAGGGAATGATCACGAACTCGTATTTTGGCCAGAAAAGCAGGAGAACATACATGGCCCAAACGCAGACGAATGATGGTGCTGGTTATATTTTTAGGAATTAATCTGTTTTTAAAGAACCAGGGTTTTGTTGGAAGTAGGGGTTGCAGATCCCTGTAATGTTTGCCGACCGCTGTCGCACCAGATTGCCAATCAGTATCCTAAGTTTCGCGCATTTCTGGAAAGGCAAGAGCTTTTACATCTCGAGCAAAATAGGATGAGTATTTCTCATTGCCAATAGAGATAGCCTGCTTTGCGCTGAGGTCAGCCGTTTCGTTGCCATCTATACCACTGTGACCGGGGATCCAGGCTAGGGTTACTTCCAAGTTATCCATATGGCATTTGAAGAGCATTTCCCTAATTTGAAGAGTGATAATGAAGTTTTCCTTGGCATGAAAAGGTAGTTTTTGGATATCCTGTAGGCAGCTCAAGGAATCCGAAAGAATAAGGGACTTTGGAATATGATGAGAATGGATAAAAGCCACTGCTTCTAACAGAGACACGGCTTCCCCGGAGAAGACAGAGCTTCTCGGAGGAAGTTTAAAATTTAAAATAATTTTGTATTTCGGAACCCACACAGCACAGCCAACTGGTCCATCATCCTGAAGCTTAGAGGCATCGGTAAAAAATAGTAAGTGATCGGACCAATTTTCCTCAATAATGCTGTTGAATATGCTGTTTGCACCATGTTGATTTTTATATAAATCGAATTTAGCAACTGAGGGTTGAAATACTAAGCACTCATATTTGAATTCGAATAAGGGATTCCTACTGGTTTGTAGAATTGGGAAAGGGAGTTGCAATACTTTTCTATAGCTATTTATTAATAATGGGGGTGTTTTATGGGTCCAGAACGCAGATATTGCGACCAGCTCGTTGAGTGAATCCAGAATAGGAATAAGGGGATGGGACGAAGTTTGAAGGACTCTAGATAGAAATCGATCGGATAAGAACTGTCTTCGCAAGGCGTATGGTGGGTCCAAGCATTCAACCTGTAGTGCCCTTGTAGGTGATGATTTCATAGCACCAGTGATTATGCGGAGACACTTGGCCTGGATTTTATCCATTTTCGTTAACGCGATTTTGCTGCATGGTTCTAGCACAAAGCTGCAATAGTCGAAATGGCTTCTGATTATGGCATTATATAAGAGTTTTTGATTATATGGATGTGAGCCCCATCTAACACCTGATAGTGCTCGTATAATATTTATATTTTTCTCAGCCTTTTGGCAGATATAATTTAAGTGGTGTATTCCTGACAGTTTAGGGTCCAAGATGACGCCTAAAAATTTAATCTTATTTCTAATGGGGATTCTCTCATTATTTACTTTGATCACTATATCTGGGGTGAGTCTACGCCTAGTAAAGATAATAATATTGCTTTTTTCAGCTGACAGAGACAGACCATGCTCCGAAAGCCAAGTATCGAGATAGAAAAGGGCAGAGTTAAGGGATTGCGAGCAATCTGAAAACTGTTTGGAAGAGGAATATAAGACTATGTCATCAGCGTATTGCAATATTTTGCAGAAACAATTTACAGAGAACTCAAGATCTGCAGTATATAGACTATACAAAGTGGGGCTTAGAACTGATCCTTGTGGTAAGCCTTTCCACACATGGAGGGGTTGTTTGAGTGTACCGTTGCAACGGATTAGTATAGAACGCCCCATATACATGTTGCAAATGACATTAACAATCCTCACAGGGATACTCAGATTAAGCATTTTCTGCCTGAGTATTGGAAGATCTACGTTGTCGTATGCTACCTGGACATCAAGAAAGACGCCCACCACATGTTCGCCTCGTGTTAGTGATACTCGTATGTCTGAGGTAAGTATGCTTATGCTATCTGAAGTGCCCATACCTTTCCTAAAACCAAATTGGGATAGAATGTTCTTATTTTCTAGGATCCATTCTAGTCTAAGTTTGAGGAGATGTTCCATTATTTTGGCGAGGGTTGATGATAAAGCTATGGGCAGTGCCGGATTAAGACTACTTGATGCCCTAAGCAATCCACGCCTGTGTGCCCCCCCCCCCCACCCCCGTGCTCAAGTAACTTTCTTTGAAAATTTTTCGGTGCTGTTTTTAACCGACTTCAGAAAAAAGGAGATTCTAAGTTTGACCCCTATGTTTGTCCAAGTTTATCTCGCGTTTGGCTCAACCGATTTGGATGCGGTTTTCACAAATGGATAGAGTAGTTCGAGTGGATGAAAAATCATGAGAATAGTTCAGGATGGCGGAGAAAATCAAGCCGACTGGGAGCTTGCATTGAAAACACGGCTAATATTACCGTTTGAGTTATAACACAATAATGTATAACTAGAGGAATTGTTGCTTTTATATAGCTCTACTGAAAAGTCCGTGACTGCGTATATTTATCTCCTAAGGATACTATACCCATTCTAAGTTCTAAAGTACAAGCCTTGTTTAGTTCAGTGACAATAAAAGAAGATGAAACTTTTTAGTGATTGTTCCATCACTAAAAAGTATGAAAAAAAAATGTCCCCATCCGTCTCTATTCCTACCCTGTAAAGCTAGTAATGGCCAAAAAGTAAGTAACTTCTAATGATACGAAAAATAATAATCATCTGGGCTTAGGGCGCGTAATAGGTGAGAAAACCCAATTTAAAGGCCCAATATTAAAATTGGGCCAAAATGTTTGAAAAAATATATTTGATGAATTAATAGGTATGTATGTCCTCTTCAAAAGTTCGTCGTCCGCGCACGTACCCACTGCAACTTTCATGAGGGAATGGTTGTTATTTACGGTTTTTGAGAATAGTAATTATTTTACAATATCCACAGCTCAGATTATGAAAAACTGAATAAAGTTTTATTTTTCTGGACATCCCGTGTCATCAAAATCATGGTCTAGATATTGAGCGTAGCGATTTCAAAGGTTGAAAAATGCTTTACTTGTTGTTTTTTTTTCTAAGGACAATCTGGACGTATGGCAATTTCCACAGCTCAGATTGAAGAGAACATATCAAACCATCAAAATTTATTTTTTCGAAACTTATATTTGGACCAATTTTTAGTTTTAGGCCTTTAAACGCGACCAAAATGTGGTATTTCACCTTACTACGCGCCTTGGTTTTTGAAGTTCGGTACCACATCAACGAAAATAAAAATAGTGCTGCCAAAGACAGAAAATAATACGACGAATGTACCATACCAAAAATTCTCGAAAAATAATCGTTTTGGCACCAACATCAAAAACTTAAGCCCAGATGATTATTAAATTTCGTATTACCTATTATTTTTGACCATATTTTTTTAGGGGTAGGAATAGAGACAGGTACTGGATAAGGATAGGGGTGGGGTAAATCAAAATTATTTTGTGGGTTCTTTTTTAAAGCGGTTTCCTTTAAAAAAAAAAGAATTTAAACTTAAGTTATTTTTTTTGCCGTGTGTGGTGCCCCCCAAGACGTGATGCCCTAAGCAATTGCTTAATTTGCTTATGGGTTAATCCGGCACTGGCTATGGGTCTGTATGACTTAGCGTCGGTTGGATCTTTCGAAGGTTTCAAAATAGGAATGACAATTTGGGTCTTCCAACTGTCGGGAATATTTCCAGAGATAAAAATTTGGTTTAGAATATTAAGGAAAAATAATT
Organism: Aethes cnicana; assembly: GCA_963971205.1. Taxonomy (NCBI): domain Eukaryota; kingdom Metazoa; phylum Arthropoda; class Insecta; order Lepidoptera; family Tortricidae; genus Aethes; species Aethes cnicana. The sequence goes on along the minus strand of OZ020299.1, from coordinate 1,177,923 downwards.
TAGTTGATTTAGATGAATGGGTGATAAAAGAATATGGGATACCGTCCTCTCCAGGAGTCGAATCCCGCAAGAGGTCAAGAGCACAGCATAATTCTTCATAACTAAAAATGTTATTCATACTTTCAGATTCATCTGGCCGAGATACGTATCCTCCGATACCGTTCTGCGTATGTGTTGATAAGCTGAGTAATTTCATGTTTTTTATTTTTGATGTTTCTAGTGTTCCATTGAATCACATTGTGATTCGCCATACTGTAAAATTTTGATGATAGCAGAACTAATTTGACCCTGCAGGGATTCTAGAACAGTGTACGGTAATATGTCAGAAAACTTGGCAATCAAGTTAATTAACATTTTTGTAATCAGATCTGCCAGGTTATCATCCCCGGGAGGAGATGAGAGGGTGGAGGGGTTACCTAAGGCACAGCCATTAGGCATGCTAGATTGAGGAGTGGCCGTTAAATCTCTGTGTGCTTGAACATCGTACGACTTACCAGGCGCCGGCCTGGGGCGTCTTTCGATAAACACCGTTTTACGGTATGACGTTGTAGGGTGGTTTTGGGACGGAGAAGTAGGATGTGAAACTCCATTAGACAGGGGATTCTGGTTTGTAGCGGGTGCCTTAACTGTGTCTGCATATGTTGTGCGGACAGGACGAAACCTTCTCGCAGCTTCCACATAACCAAGATTTTCTTCAGCCATTACCAACTTTATAGATCTCTGACGGGAGAACTCTGGACATCTGGGATCCGTCGCAGCATGAGGCCCAGAGCAGAATAGGCAAGAAACTTCCGAGTCTGGAACGCTACATTCAGATTTAATGTGAGGTTGAGCGCAACGGGCACACCTAGGGTTAGATCGGCACTGGTCCATAATATGTCCAAATCTGCAGCATTTGTTGCACTGAATAATGGGGAGTTTATACAGATCTACGGGCATGGACATGCTGAATATGAATACTTTTTCAGGTAATTTCTGACCTAAGAATGTGAGAACAACTGTGGATGTAGGCTCCCATGAGGTTTTACCTTCAGTACGTTTTTTGGAGTTGAGTCTCCTGGCTTTGATTACTGGACCCGACCCAAGCGGGCACTCGATTGCCTCTATCAGTTCCTCCAGAGTCCACTCCAGAGGGATATTGCGAACTATACCCATGCGTGAAACTTGAAATCTGGGAATGCTTGCAGCAAGGTTGTTCGCTGCAAGAATTGGGCTTTCCATAAAAGTGTTTGCATCCCGAGCAGACAAAAAATAAACTGCTAGCTTGCCTTTGCCTGTGCTCTTGATTTCCTTTATTCCAGATAATTTGCCATTGTAAATGGCTTGGGCAATTTTTAGACCCTTCATATTATAGTTGTGATCAGACTCTGTGCGAGTGACTTGGACCATGAAAGGTCCATTGTCTGTCTCTGAATATGTAAGGCCATTTTCAAAGCCGGGGCGGGTATATGTATGCTGGACTGATGCATTGGGGGGAGACGATTTTTTCCCACTGGGGTCTGAATTATCGCTAACGTCTACCAGATGACGCTTAAGGGGCCTTTGGGAATCTACAGTAGACGCAACAGTCGTGTCCAAACTAGGACCTCTATCTGGAGGTTCCTCCTCCTCAATACTCGACATCACGGAACGTTCACACCACAAACACTTACCTGCAGGCAGTAACTATTTCCACCACCAACACAAAAATTAAATTCTCAATGAGAAATCGCTGAAAATCTATGTTTTTTCCGAAATTCTAACCCGGGCACGTGTGTCAGATAACGCAAGAACAGGCAGAATCTCGGGCCAAACAAACAAACAAAAACAAAATGAATGTCACTGTCACTCACTGATGTGACAGTTAACTGTCATATTGGGTGCGTTCCGTATCGCGCTCAAAGCGGTCACAGCGTTCACGACGCTCATAAGTGTCGCGTATCGATTGTTACTATTTGTTACGGTCACGATCGTGTGAGCGCGTTTTTGATTCGGAACGATCATAAGCACGCTCACGGTGCCAACTCTATAAACTGTCAAACTTTTTCTATTCTATATAAATTAATGGCTTCTGTCTTGGACACTTCGCCAATATCAAAGTAAGGGCCACAGGCCTGCAAGTTGTTCGGTAATAAAGGTAAATGTACGGTGTAAATGGTTAATAAAATAAAATTGGAGAGACTCAACAAACGTCAACGTCCATCTTGGGCGACGGCCATTGAGAATCCGTCAAACTTTTTCTTTAAATTGGGAATCGTCCTGTCAATTATATTGTCAAATGTCACTTTGACGTTTGCGCTCAAAGCGCTGTGAGCGTGATACGGAACGCACCCATTGTCAAAACAAAACCATACATGCTGTTTTTTTTTCGCTGTTCAAGGCAATGACCACTTATACCATAAAGCCAGACAAATTATTATAACCATCGATTCTGGTGCTGGTACTGGGATTGCTGCAGTAGGGGAGATTTAATGAATGACCGGCACTTGACATTTGCCAGTTGATGTTTAGTGATGAGGCAAAGGAGCATCCTATTTCACATTGAGCGAGTTTTAACCTTGTTTTAACGAATGGCGAATCATAGATTAGGCTTAATAAGTTTTTATGGTAATGAAAAATAGGACACAAGTGGTCATATTTGACGATATTCTTTTACCTCTTTTCCAAGGGGCCCGCGTGGAATTAGGTTATCGCGTTCTCGCGGGAACCATGCGTTTTTCCGGGATAATAAGCCCATGTCCTTTTCCGGGACCCCAACTATCTCCATGCCCAATTTCATCTCAATCGGTCCAGCGGTTGAAGCGTGAAGTGGTAACAGACAGAGTTACTTTCGCATTTATAATATTAATATTGGACTTCTTCCAAATCGTTAGAGCCGTTTCTTAGATCGCTTGTGTAAATAAATAGAGATCACATTCTAAATCATTGGAGCCGACCCCCAGTGCAAATTAGGTATTTCATGACATAACTTTTGATTTTAATTTGCAACGCCTTGCAGCTTTCCTCATGATAGAGTATATGTAGATGTTTGTGCTTAACTGACTAAAAACAAAACCAAATTTTAAAATGTTCAGTATTTTTCTTTATTAACGTAACATTAAGCTAATAAAGTTACGAGTAAGTACTATAATAAAAATGGCATACAAAGAACAGTCTCTTCTATAGCATTCAGTGCCAGAAAACCGAGAGAAATGTTATTTTTTTGTATGAAAATAGAGTATGTAGGCACTGAAAAAATTACAATACAAATGAAATAGACACTTTTTCGAGATCGCTGCTCGCGCGTTGTTTTCAACATAGCACTAAAAAATTAATACATTAACTTAACATACATTTATGACAATAGCTTATAATAAGTGAGAACAGTTTTTCGTTACCTATTATACTCCTAATAGGCGGTCTATAACTAAGAAACAACCAAACCAAGATAAATGTTTTATACAAAAATAATTACTTACTACTTCAAAAAATACCTTAAAACCTAGTACAGGACCCAGCCATAAATAACGCACATCGGTCTTTGGATAGTCGCTATTTTCGGTTTCTCAAGGTAGGGTTGTCACGTCTGTCACACTCATGTCACTGAGGTGAACTCATAAAGTACATACATTGCAGCAGTGGTATTGCGTTTGGCCATTCAGTGCTAGCGGTACGCCAAAAAAGCTGCAAAGGGTGTTAAAAGCATGAAAATCGGAACGATTGATCTTGAGTCACATCCAATATCCTATATACGAGGATGTTTGTACACTTGTAAATGTGTGTGTACCACCTGCGCGGGCCAATGATCCACTCTTTGGGCGCGAGTTCAGGCGGTTGATTCCGTTGGTCCTTACTGTCGCGGATCCACGCGATGTGTTACTAACTCATTGGTATGCTTTCTTGTCTATGCCTGTTGTACGACGTGTACTGTATAATCTGTGTCACCTGTCATAGCGCTGTCTATGGGGTGAAAAGAGCGCGTATTATAGAGGGAACTTATTGGACGATTGGAGAGGAAAATGCAGGTAAAATCATGATTGATGATGAGTTGCCGCCTGCCGGCTGGCGAGAGGTGAGAGAAGAATCACTGGTGAGTGTTTGCTTCTGTACCATATCTGAAAGGAACCTATGTATGTTCTAGTACGGCCCTGGTTGTGGTCTTGGCTCAAACGCGGTCTGATGCCTATTTGCGACGATGACTGGAGGAAACTTCGGCATCGGTGGGGTTGCAAGCCCCTAGGTTCTGTTGACACGATGGCTTTGGGAAACCTTGGCGTCGAAGGTGAATCCTTGTATGTCTTCAGAACGGCATGACCACTATTTGGAGGATTTGGGGCGGCCTATAAGGGGAAGGTAGGAGGGTCAGCCGGTCAATAGGATAAAAGGCATCGTGGAGTCCTGGCTGTCTGACTATTGGGTGCCGCCTCAATAGCCGAGACGGGGTCAATGAAGCGGTGTCTCCTATTGCACCCACGTTGGTTGAAAGGAAACGTGTGACAGCTCTGGATCTGAGCCATGGGTGCGGCATCCCATGTGTGTCGGATGGGGCTGCCACACCGCGCAAGCGGCAGGTTTCTCCAACATGGTATTTGGTCATGCCAAGAGTCTCCATCCGAGCACCTGTAAGGCAGGAACCTAGCGGTTGTGTTGAGATTACAGCTATGACCAAGTAGAAACTATCTATCCCAGGTTTATGTTGCTATGTGTATCCCACTGTATTTACCCATGATTATAATTTCTCTTATTGTCGTGTATGTGAATAAACCATTATTCCTATAGCGAAGCAGATCCGAATATCTTCACGACACTTACCGTCATTTGTTTCATCCGGAGATGGAGAGTGGATCGTTGGCCCGCGTAGTGTGGTACACACACATTCACAGAAGTACAGACGTCCTCTCACGCAAACATTGACTCTTCATTAGAATTGTGTTATAAATCGTGCTTTTGTATTATAGGCCGTGTCCGCCTAAATCACAACATTTAATAGTACTACCAGGGAGTACTATTAAATGTTGTGATTTAGGTAAGCAAATTCGTTTGTGTGACACTCCCACGGTTCGCGGGCGGCGGGGATGCAGGACAGAGGGGTGTAATGAAGTGTGCGGGCGACGGGGCTGTCATTCGTGGAGCGTCACTAGCGTCGGTCGGCCGCCGTCGCAGCTGGCGGTGACTTGTGTATATGGACACGAGATTGACACGCAACGATGACGCACAAATTCAACGTGCTCCCCTGCCGCTCGACCGTCTGTTCCCCCCAGGGAGAGTCGGGCGCGACGTCGACGACCCATAGGGTACACGGCAGCTTACAGAAATGATACAACAGTGGCAGAGTCTATACTGTAGTGCGTGCTCCGAAACCCGGGTTAACACTAGATCGACATCTAGCGGCCAGTGGCTGAACCCCGATTACCCGACCGTTTAGCAGTTGCTACCGCTACTTGAAGCTAGATGGCGAGCCAAACGCAAAGTGTATTTCTAAACAATTTACAACTAATATTAAAACCAGAACTCTTTTTTGAAATCCTCTTATTACACAGAGACTTCGGGTTGTAAGTTGTAAACTGTTAAGCAATAAAATATGCTTTGCGTTCGGCTCGCCATCTAGCTTCAAGTAGCGGAGCAACTGCTAAACGGTCGGGTAATCGGGGTTCAGCCACTGGACGCTAAACCTATGACGATCTAGTGTTCTATGACGGCTGTCAAAAATACAAATCACTTACATAAATCTACTATAATTAATTTCCTATTACTTTTAACACCTGTATTTGTTTACCTGTGCAAAACAATAAAGATACTTTGACTTTATGATTAAATGGTAGCACAACGTGACCGTCAAGACAGCGTACACGTCGCGTTCCCGCGGGAACTGTGTTTTTCCCGAAAAAAAATGGCCTATGTCCTTTCTAGGAACTCCAACTATCTTCATACCAAATTTCATCAAAATCGGTTCAATAGTTTTTTCACGTGATGCGCGCTCAAATAAATAGATAGACAGACAAAAATCTTAATCTATGCATCTTCTATACATATAATAATGCTAAAGAGGGTCGAAAGTCTGTACATGGGAGATATCGATAGATTAGAAAAGAGATTAGAATCGATAACAGAACACATTCCAACAGTTTTTTAGAATTTTTGTCTGTTTATTTGACCGCGCATCACGTGAAAACTACTGGACCGATTTTGATAAAATTTGGTATGAAGATAGTTGGAGTGCTGAGAAAGGACATAAGCTACTTTTTGTCCGGGAAAACGCATAGTTCCCGCGGGAACGCGATAACCGAATTCCACGCGGACGAAGTCGCGGACAGAAGCTAGTGCAGAATATTGGGAATATCGGCATACATATCGGTTACGTAAATCATATCGTGCATTATTTGACTATTAAAGCGACTCATGACCATCTCAAAATGTCTACGACCGAGCTTGGTACAGTCAAGTTCACCAATATGTACACACTTTGGCATCTTTGTTAAAATAACGGTACAAATGAATGTCCTTCATCATATTAATAAACTCCACTGTAACAATGCGCCACATTTGTAAGGCTTCACGGTTTCACTACAGGATGTATACGCATGACATGTTGTTTTAAACTACTTGACTGAGCTGCCTTATAGTCACAGATATCACACTTGTAAGGCTTCTCTCCAGTGTGTGTCCTCTCGTGTTTTAGTAAAGTACCTTTCTCGCCGCATGCATGATCACAGTGTCTGCATTTGAAAGGCTTCACACCCGCGTGTACGCTTATTAAATGTTGCTTTAACTTACTTGACTGAGCTGCCTTATACTCACAGATATCACACTTGTATGGCTTCTCTCCAGTGTGTGTCCTCTCGTGTATTAAGAAATTACCCTTCTGGCTGCATGCATAATTACAGTGTATGCACTTGTATGGCTTCTCTCCAGTGTGTGTCCTCTCGTGTCTTAATAAATCACCTTTCTGGCCGCATGCATAATTACAGTGTCTGCATTTGAAAGGCTTCACACCAGCGTGTACGCTCATTAAATGTTTCTTTAAACTACTTGACTGAGCTGCCTTATAGTCACAGATATCACACTTGTATGGCTTCTCTCCAGTGTGTGTCCTCTCGTGTCTAAATAAATTACCTTTTTCGCCGGATGCATAAGTACAGTGTTTGCATTTGAAAGGCTTCACACCCGCGTGTACGCTTATTAAATGTTGCTTTAACTTACTTGACTGAGCTGCCTTATACTCACAGATATCACACTTGTATGGCTTCTCTCCAGTGTGTGTCCTCTCGTGTATTAAGAAATTACCCTTCTGGCTGCATGCATAATTACAGTGTATGCACTTGTATGGCTTCTCTCCAGTGTGTGTCCTCTCGTGTCTTAATAAATCACCTTTCTGGCCGCATGCATAATTACAGTGTCTGCATTTGAAAGGCTTCACACCAGCGTGTACGCTCATTAAATGTTTCTTTAAACTACTTGACTGAGCTGCCTTATAGTCACAGATATCACACTTGTATGGCTTCTCTCCAGTGTGTGTCCTCTCGTGTCTAAATAAATTACCTTTTTCGCCGGATGCATAAGTACAGTGTTTGCATTTGAAAGGCTTCACACCCGCGTGTACGCTCATTAAATGTTGCTTTAAACTACTTGACCGAGCTGCCTTATAGTCACAGATATCACACTTGTATGGCTTCTCTCCAGTGTGTGTCCTCTCGTGATTTAGTAAATTACCTTTCTGGCCGTATGCATAATTACAGTGTCTGCATTTGAAAGGCTTCACACCCGCGTGTACGCTTATTAAATGTTGCTTTAACTTACTTGACTGAGCTGCCTTATACTCACAGATATCACACTTGTATGGCTTCTCTCCAGTGTGTGTCCTCTCGTGTTTTAGTAAATCGCATTTCTTGCTGCATGCATAATTACAGTGTCTGCATTTGAAAGGCTTCACACCAGTGTGTACGCTCGTTAAATGTCGTTTTAAACTATCTGATTGAGCTGCCTTATAGTCACATTTTTCGCATTTATACGGCTTCTCCCCAGTATGAGTTTTCTGATGTTGTTCTAAACAATGTTCATAAATAGTTCTATAGTCACATTCGGTACAAGCTAAACATTTTACGCTATGTTGACGTTCCATGTGTTCCATCAAACACGTATTTGTTTCAAATTTAGAGTTACAAGATTTGCATGTATATTTAAGTTTATCAACGGATGTTTTTATTTTTACCATGTGAGTGGATATGTGTTTTACCAATTCTGTGTTTGTGTCAAAACTGATATTGCACATATCGCATTTAGTTTTTGTATTTGACTGTGTAAGAAAGTTGTCACATTTCTTAACATTTACACAAGCAGTCGTGTGTAAATGTTTTTCTAAATATTTTTTCAATGCGAAACTTTGTTTACATTTGTCACACGTGAAAACAGCTTTTTGCTGTAACTGTTCTTCTTCTTCGTTGGTTTTGTTCCTATTAAAGACGGGTTGTACAGTAGATTCATTTTTTTCATCAACATTTTGCTGTATACTAACGGAAGTTCTATTTGGAGCCTGCTGTTTTTTTTCTATTGCAGCTGTTTTCGCAATCTTTTCTTCCACTGGTTTTTCGTTGGTCTGGGCTTGTCGTTTCCTCCTTTTGATTGGTGCAGGTTTTTCTGGTTGTTCTGCTCGACCTAGAAGGAAATTATCAGTGTTGTTCAGTTAGTAGTAGGGACCTATCCGGAAAAGCATAGCCGAAGGGACGCACAGTCAATACCTTTTGAGCGAGCTGGTTTTTTTGAAGTGACAATTTTGTGACTAAATATTTACTGATATCACAAAAAAATTTAAGTACTAAGCCGTTTGCCCGCGACTTCGTCCCGCATAGACTTAGAATTTGTGTAGCCGATGATACTATGCATATGGTTAGTTATAATTATAGAAGTAAAAACCTTGTTTGACCCGTAGAAAACCCGTTCCCGTGGACATATCGGGATAATAAAGGATTAAGGATCCTATGCTAATCCCGGGGTCTCAAACTAATTCAAAATGTTATTCGTCTAATAGTGAGATAGCTGACCTAACCCAGCCAGTGGGTATTTTGCCCTTCAAAAGGTGGAGTAGAACCGTTTTTTTAACCGACTTCAAAAAAAGGAGGAGGTTCTCAATTCGTCGGAATCTTTTTTTTTATATTTTTTTATTTTTTTTTATGTATGTTCACCAAAAATAAATAGTAAACGTGAACCGATTTCGATGATTCTTTTTTTGTTCGAAAGGTGGTACTTCCAAGTTGGTCCCATATTAATTTGGTTCAGTTTTAATGATGGGATCCATGAGAAAATGAGGGAACTCCTCCAAATTTGCTAGCACGTAGATGATTTTGGTGTCAATTTAGAGGACTTCAGAGTTACTTATGTACTTCTATAGTAATGTTTGGAAACTGTAGCCGAAAAAAAATTTTTAAATAAAAAAATAAAAACCGCCTTCAAACTCCGACAGACTGCGAAGTCGGTGTCAAGTGAACCGACCCAAAGAAATGATAATCATATAGTGAACTTGACATTGACATCGCAGTCTGTCGGAGTTTGAAGGCGGTTTTTATTTTTTTATTTAAAAATTTTTTTTTGCATTTATTTATTAAGGTATGGATGCTTAATAAAAATCCAAGTATTCGACCTTGGGGGTAGGTGCCAAAATTTGGTTTTTCTACAATGAATCATCAACCGTTGATTCTGTGACAAAAGTGTCTATAAGTATACAGATGACGTAATTAGTTAATTACCTACATTTTCTGTTAACGTTAATGCATCGTAACTCTTACAGGTAAAAAATTACACGCGTCAGAAAATATATATTTGCGTAAATCGTATGCGTATTTTCTTGGTTTTTTCGTATCCTTATAGATTCGGTCTGAATACAGCTAGAAAATCGTAATTTTCAGTAAATGATGTCAAAAGCTATTGGCACATTAATAGAATCTTCGGCTTTTAGAACGGCAGTTGCTCTCCGCTTGGGTGCACCATGCTGCGCCCCTCACAACTGTCGCTGTGGCACCGCAGTAGACAGGTTTGGTCACCAGGGTCTAGCCTTTATTCTTTTCCTTTATTCCCCGCCATTCCAGCCTTAATGACATCATCCGTAGGGCTCTCGTCAGCGCCGGCTGTCCAGCCATTCTAGAACCGAATGGTCTGATGGGAGGCGATGGCAAGAGCCCCGATGGAATGACCCTTGTTCCTTGGAGGATGGGGCGGCCGCTGGTGTGGGACGCAACGTGCGTTGACACGGTCGCTCCGGTCCATCTTTCCGGAACGGAGTCCAGGGCTGGAGCGGCGGCGGCATCAGCCGAATCAAACGGCGCAAGTATGCGGGAATAGAAAGTAGCTACATATTTGAGCCTTATGGGGTAGAAACGCTGGGACCGCGGGCGCGCCGTATTTTAAGCGTTTTATCAAAAAAAACGAGGCCTCATGGTAACCATAACGCTGGCCTCTATCTCGCACAGAGAATGAGTATTTTGGGTACCAGGGCTTGTAACCGGTTAATTAAAAAAACCCCGAAATAGCCAAATACCTATTTAGAATTATTTTATACTCTTTATGTGGAACTCCATGGTGTATTTAGGTTATTACTTCGTATTATTTTATAGCCTTACTAGCTGACCCCGCGGACTTCGTACCGCCTTAAACCTCACGGAGCCCGAGACCTTTCCAACGAATGCAAAACCGTGGAAATCGGTCCGTGCGTTCTGGAGTTATAGCGTCAGGGAGGAAAACCCGACTTATTTTTATATAGTAGAATTAAACATGAAATAGTAAACGAAAGAACGATAAGAAAACCGGTTTATTTGTATGGGGGCAAAAACCGGTTTCAAGCCCTGTTGGGTACCATGCCTTGTAGTGCTAGCCTACAGTTAGATTAAAGAAGTAGTACGTAAAATTTTTCATAATTTTGTTATTTTATTTATTTTGTTTTAATAAAACCCAGTTCACATATTCAACTGTGTAGGTAATGCCAGCTATCAGATGTATAGCTATTATACTTTAGATTTTATTGACTACAGTATCAGTTATCGATTCTAAACATGATTATTAGGTTTTTTTGTATGTCGGTATGGGAGTGATGGTGTGAGCGACACCTGAATCCCATAATTTTTTTTCTTTATCAACTTGATTTAATTTTTTTAATTTAAACAGATAGTGATTCAAGAGGAAGGTTTTAGTATATAATTTAAACACTCAATTCCCGCGGGAACGCTATAACCGAATTCCACGCGGACGAAGTCGCGGGCACAAGCTAGTAATCGATAATTGATACGGTGGTCAAAATATCGTCACAACGTTTTGCTTGACCCTGTATAGTAAAGCAGCTCACAGTGTGCGCAGGGACAGGCCGCTCGGTAGTGCCGCAGGTCGACGCCAAGTTCCCGCGCGAACTCGCTGCCGTAGAACACGAGCAGCTCCGTGAAGCGAGGGATCACTTTGACGGTTCTGTGGACATGAGTTTCATATTAAGACGCTGACAACAGCTAATGACCTTGAGCAATCGAGGCAGGCAAATGTCTCAGCGGACAATGTCTATTTGCATTGGAGGGAGCGAGAAGCACGACCGCGGCATGTGGGCGATATACGTAGAAAATCAGAAATATGAAGATAAAAAAATATACCACATTGCTGGAACAACATATAGATAGAATAGATAGCGTATGATAGAATAGTGTATTTAATTATAGGCATCCGCGTTAAAAGACTAAACATATAAAAACGTTTAAATAGGATTAGAAGACGCAAGCTCACGTTTTTTTCTCATCGAAATGATTTAATTTTATCCTATTTATGTAACACTTTTACTCGCCTAAAAAATCAAGTAGTTTTCGTTTACACAGTGTTTAAAGAAAGGCAATTTAAGTCTTGTCAGTGCCTTAAGTAATTACGTGTAGTTATGCGTACTTTAAGTTCCCAATCCGCACTGGGCCCGCGTGGGGCCTATAGCCCAAACCCTGAGGAGGCCTGTGCCCAGCAGTGGGACGCAAGACTGACTACTTTTAAGGAATAAAATATCGGCTAGTTTCCAAACACCGATACAGCTGCCCCTTGTACTGGTAGGGCACCAGGTTTTGCTCGGAGTAGTGTCGCGGGCAGTGACGTGTAACATATGACACGTGAGTGTAATGTACACTGTACTGACCTGTAATACAGCTGCCCCTGTACTGGTGGCCACCAGGTTTTGCTCGGAGTAGTGTCGCGGGCAGTGACGTGTAACATATGACACGGGAGTGTAATGTACAGTGTACTGACCTGTAATACAGCTGCCCCTTGTACTGGTAGGCTACCAGATTTTGCTCGGAGTAGTGTCGCGGGCAGTGACGTGTAACATATGACACGTGAGTGTAATGTACACTGTACTGACCTGTAATACAGCTGCCCCTGTACTGGTGGCCACCAGGTTTTGCTCGGAGTAGTGTCGCGGGCAGTGACGTGTAACATATGACACGGGAGTGTAATGTACAGTGTACTGACCTGTAATACAGCTGCCCCTGTACTGGTGGCCACCAGGTTTTGCTCGGAGTAGTGTCGCGGGCAGTGACGTGTAACATATGACACGGGAGTGTAATGTACAGTGTACTGACCTGTAATACAGCTGCCGCTTGTACTGGTAGGCTACCAGATTTTGCTCGGAGTAGTGTCGCGGGCAGTGACGTGTAACATATGACACGTGAGTGTAATGTACACTGTACTGACCTGTAATACAGCTGCCCCTGTACTGGTGGCCACCAGGTTTTGCTCGGAGTAGTGTCGCGGGCAGTGACGTGTAACATATGACACGGGAGTGTAATGTACAGTGTACTGACCTGTAATACAGCTGCCCCTTGTACTGGTAGGCTACCAGATTTTGCTCGGAGTAGTGTCGCGAGCAGTTGACGTAGCGCATCCAGTTGGACGAGTTTGGATCTTGCGCGTCCACCATGTGGGACGGCTTGTGGTTGGCGTCCAGAATCTAAACAGAAACATAAAGATAAATAAACCATGATACTACGATAACATGGATCGCCCCTCCAAATCTGTATACCTATACTAATAATAAGTCTGTAGAAGATGTTGCGTCTGAAACTTAAAATAAACTATCAATCGAGGGGACTATTAACGATACTGAATACAAATTAACGATTTTTAGAAAAATTGTCTGTTTGAATGTATGTATGTCCGGATTTAACTCGAAAACTACTGGCGGATTGGTATGGGGGTAGTTTATAACACTGGTCAACATATAGGCTACTTTTTATCCTGGAAAAATGCATAGTTCCCGCAAGAATGCTATTAACGAATTCCACGCGAACGAAGTTGCGGACAGAAGCTAGTCAATTTATAAATAGAATAAAATAATATAAAAAGCAGAATTTATTCATTGTTTTGAGAATAAAAATAGCAATTTTACAATAAGTAATAAGATTCCAAAAGAAAAAGAAAAATAGCCTATTTTACTACCTTTAATTCTCATTCATTCGTTGCATTTAAAGGCATTCTTAACCAAGCGCGGATCCAAGGCTCATGACCCCCCCCCCTCGGCAGGACTAAACATGTGTTTTTAACACTCGACGCGAAAAAAGAGTGGGGGGGGGGGGGGGGTTGCTCGATGTGACCCCCCTTGAGTTGAAAGCTAGATCCGCCCTTGTTCTTAACTCAATTAATAGAATAATACAGTATGAGCTAGGAACGCACCTGCCAGCCATAGTAAGAGCCGGGTCCGGGGGGCAAACGAGTCCCGCGATAAGGCCCGAACCGCACTCCTATCGGCAGAGTAAGAGTACTGAATACTCCGATCCCGGCTCCTGTAAACACGTTATCCATACTAATATTATACATGCTATAGTAACTTATTAGGCCTGTGCCCAGCACTGGGACGCAAATAGGCTGGAGTAGAAGAAGTAGGGGTTCGAATCCGGCTCGCACCTCTGGGTTTATTTATGTGTGAACTTCAATTCGAATTCACCACTGAGTTTTTCGGTGAAGGAAAACATCGTGAGGAAGCCTGCAAACAATTGCTAAATTTAAGTGGTTCAAAGATGCATGTGAAGTCCCCAACAAACAGTGGAGCCGCGTGGGGACCTAAGACTAAAACAAACAACACAATGCAAAACGTAAATTTTGTTTCTGAAATATCGCTAGATGTATGGGTAGGTACTTACATAAATGCTGTCATCTAAAAAATATGAATCATGTAGGTGTAGGTACTAATTTATAAATATATCTAGTAAGCAAGCAAATCAACAAAAGCACTTACTAACCATCCAGGGTCTTCTAACTAAATATTCTAATGCAGTGTTATGTAGGAAACAATGCGTCTATCTACTTAGCAGCAGAACAAACAGTAGAACTACATATCTTAAGATACAGGCATCTGCACGGAACTTGAGCGGTGGCTTTCGAAGCGCAGAAGTCGAAAATAAGGTTTTCACTCCTCCTATTCGAAAAGGAGTACTTTGTTCCCCGTTTAGAGGGAGCAAAATACGATTTCGCGCCCTCCCTATTTCTACCCCGCAAACAGCGAGCAAAGTAAGATTTTGCTCTCTAGGGAGCAAAGTACGATTTTGTTCCCTGCTGCTACTGGTTTTCTCATAGGAGGAGTGAAAAGCAGAGTGTGCAACACGGAAGCAAAATTATTTAAACCTTGGGTGACATAGCTTGAATCCTTGGCTAGCTCAAGATTCCACGTTACCGCTCACCGCTCAAGATCCGTACCTCAATTAGTTAATATGATTGGAAAAAGTGACTGATACAGCTTCGTTATCTAGTTAAATGCAAGTGAATTAAACCGGCTTCCTTAACTACTCCATCGAGTTTCTGTGGAGGGTAACATTGTAAGGAAACCTGCATGACAGCTGGATGCAAGCTGTTGTGACTTGGTTGTTAAGCTATAAGTCGTCAAGTTCAGTGCCCGTCCGTCCCTGGGGTGCGACAGACGTTGGGGGGCGATGTGACAAAGGGGATGGCGAGGGACGCGGGGAGACTAAACACGCGCATAGCACGAAATGTACTGGCCGTCGACAAAAATCAGCAAAAGAAGCTACGTATGACCGACTCGCATGCCTATAGAAGTATAGATAGACATTGACTCTATGGTATAACTAGCTTTTCCCCGCAACTTCGTATGCGCAGAAATATTAAATGTAAAATCCCGTTTTTTTCCCGTTCCCGTGGGAATTTCGCAAAATCCTTTCTTAGCGTATGCATACGTCATAACATCTACCTGCATGCCAAATTTCAGCCCGATCCGTCCAGTGGTTTGGGCTGTGCGTTGATAGATCACTATATCAGTCAGTCAGTCAGTCAGTCACCTTTGAGTTTTATATATTTAGATAAAGAGAGGGCCTCATGATAATTTACAGTTATTTTCTGTCAAATCGAACTTTGCTGAGTGACGTCATCAATGTCACATGCTCCCCTGCCGCCCGACCGACTGTCACCCCCAGGGAGGGTCGGGCACGAAGTTGACAAGCTAGTGTCATAGAATATTTAATAGCACTAAGTACATACAGAATGGCCACGGAATCACCCGCCTGAATCTAGCCGGCGCGCAACTCGCGCCCAACTCGCCCTTACTGTCATTTGTTTCATCCGGAGATGGAGAGAGGATCATTGGCGCGCGTAGTGGTACACACACATTTACAAGTGTACAGACGTCCTCGCACGCAAACATTGACACTTCATTCAAATTGTGTTCGAAATCGTGCTTTTATAGGTCGTGTCCGCCGTGTGCTAGTGTTCTACAGTAGTTTTAGCTGCAATAAGCAAGGACCTGGTATGCGGGATTTGGCAAGGTGCAGGAAAACTCGGGGAATGGTGAGAGCGGCGCGCGGCACGATGGGAGGGTAGCCAGTGGGAGTCGGGACCTGTTACGACAGGATAGTATCTGTGCCGTCTTTACCATAAGGGCACACGGGGCCTGCGTCCAGGGCCCCCATCCTCAGGGGGCCCCGAAGGACAGACGGTAATAAAACTAAATATAAAATCGGTATCCGTTTGCCCGCGACTTCGTCCTGCGTGGACTTAGACTTATGCTACACACATAGACAGTTATAGTTATAGAAGTATTGATAAATTGGTTTCACCCGTTCCCGTCGAAATATCGGGATAAAAAATCCTATGTCATTGGCTGGGTCTCAAACTATCTCCATACCAAATTTCATCCAAATCGGTACACTCGTTGCGACGTGAAGGAAGGACAATCAAACAAACACACTTTCACATTTATAATATTAGTATGGATAGTAGAAACATCCATACTATCCAGACTAATTTTATAAATGCAAAAGTAACTCCGTCCGTTTGTCTGTTATCTCTTAACGCTTAAACCGCTGGACTGATTTCGATGAAATTTGGTATGGAGATAGTTGCAGTTCTGGGGTACATAAGCTACCGTTTATCCTGAAAAAAAAAAACGCATTCTCGCGGGAATGCGATAGCCGAATCGAATTCCACGCAAGCGAAGTCGCGCAGGTAGATTCTAGTGTTAGTATAATTCGCTTTCTTTACTTTCCAAAAGGGCCCCAAATTCTTGTGTGCTCAAGGGCCCCGGCACAATTTAAGTCGGCCTTGGACATGACGAAATTATAAGGGTTTCGTTTTTGCCATCTGATGTAACAACACTATTTTTTACATTTTACATGTAATGTAAATTTTGTAACTATGTGGAAATTTTGAAAAAAACGGCCTTCTGCTTGAGTTTGTTGCGGCGCTTCTTCTCAAGCAATGTGTCTAGGAAGCGCTGGTAAATTCTTTTTTTGACGTGTAAAAGTGCCCCTATGTGGCTAGTTTGCTGAATAAATGATTGAAATTGAATTTTATGAAAAAAAAACTTTGGCTATTTTCCAAACATGGGTCGTAAGACTCGTCAGTATCACTGTAGTCTTTGAAATTGATACCAAAATCAATCACGTTTTCACAAATTTTGAAGAGTTCCCTCATTTTCTCATGGATCCCGTCATCAATAATAAACCAAATTAAATTTGGTAAAAAAAATTATCATCGAAATCGGTTCACAATTGACAGAGTAATAAGGTCCAAAGAAGGCACTAATAACTTCTCAAATAAGTAGAAGTGACAGGCTATTCAAGTGCACAATTAAAATATCATTCGCTTTGCATTAGGTAAAAATGGTATACTACAGTCCCACCAATAGTACAAAGAAACCCAAAGAGATGATATTGTCTTGTATTGGTACTTGCTAATTTTAGTCAAGAAGCTTTTATTTAAGTTTTATCATTACAATAACATGCACATGCTATTCAAGCCAATAACATTTCATTTTGTGTTTTTATTGATTGAGAACATGCCATATCATGCTGATACACTCAACAACAATTAAAACAGGTATGGAAAATCCTATACAAAGTGACCAGTTCAGTTTTAGTTCAGTTTATTAATCCATAACAATCTTACAATCGTATTGGACAGATAAGTACTTATTTATAATAATTGAATTAAAATTTGCACTTAATAAAAAAGAAAAATCAAGAAACTACATACAAAATTTAAATAACAAGTCACAAGATAGATACAAATAACCCGTTTTCATTGCTGATGAGTGTAGTATGATGGTGGATGGGTGATGCTGATGTAACATAATTGACTGTGAAAATTGGTCCCCACTTATAAAGAGATAGTATAAAGAAAATTTAAGCAAATTGAAATCATCACGCTTAATGCAAAATTTTATGAATAGAAATAGGCATTCTGAACAAACTTAGAAAAAAGAAATCTTTTTATTACTTCATTTCATTGACGGCCAGATTGGTCCAGTTGGTAGTGACCCTGCCTTATGTTCCTATGGTTGCGGGTTCGAGTCCCGCTCGGGGCAAACTTTGTGTGATGAACACGAATGTTTGTACTCGAGTCATGGATGTTAGTATTTGTATATGTATGTATTTATCTATATAAGTATTTATATCGTTGTCTAGCATCCATAGTACAAGCTTTGCTTAGTTTGGGGCTAGGTCAATATGTGTGAAATGTCCCAAGATATTTATTTATTTATATAACCAAAAAAAAAATAGAATAAAATATATCCTTCAAAAGAGTACTAAGATCGAGTCTTACCTTATCATCTGGAACCACAAGCAAAGGGCCATGTATGGAGCAGTACTCATACACATAGTCTCTGCATGCCGTGCAAACTGTATCAAGAAATTCTGAATTAGTAAAGTATGATGATATCTCTACAAACATGCCAACGCTCAATGGAAAGAAGCATTTTAAATCTAAAAATTAGCGACCGACAAAAATGTACAGATATTAAAGGTAAGACCAAGGTAATAGATGCTCTACACCACTCCCAAAAACTGAAGTGGAGGTGGGCAGGACATCTGGCGAGGGCACCAGATGACAGATGGGCAAAACGAACGACCATATGGCCAGGACCGAGTAGCCACAGAAACAGGGGGCGCCCTCGAGAGCGATGGCTTGACGATATTCAAAATAACAGTACGATGGCTTGACGATAGTCGCTGGACATAACTGGGAGAGAAAAGCAGAAGACAGAAAAGTATGGAGACAACTGGAGGAGGCCTATACCCGAAAGGGGCCTTAGCTTAAGTAGAAGTTTTTTTCACTTAAAATTCTATAGTTTAATTATTTTGTAAAGTTAAGGAAATAAAGGCTTATTATTATTATTATGATGATATCTCAAAAACTAAAGCACCATGCAACTTTTCCGTGCCCAGATGGCCACCTCCAAGCTCCATCGTCAGATCAGCTCGGTGGTACCATACTATTGCATTGTCATCCAAGTTACACATACATGCCAAGTTTCATCATGATACAACAATTAGAAATGGGTTAAATTTAGCTTATTTAGAAGTGTTGTTAGTTGGTTACACAACAACCTAATGAAAGTGTTGTAATAAAGAAGAAAACCTTGTCTAATAGATGTGGTCAAAATTTTCATTTTATTTTAAGCAGTACAACTAGTACACTAGTACTTCTATTCATTTACATACTTATAATACATACTGTAAGGTGCAACCTAGTTTTTTAGGTAAGGTTTCATAAGTAGGTAACTTATTTTTTTTAAAACAAGCAGTAATGTAGTTATTATTAAGCAGGTATTGAACTATTTTCATTTGTTCCAAAAGTTCTAGCATTTTAAGATTAATAAATTTTTGAAATAAGAATACGAAACGAAAAATTGCACAATTAAAGATGAACTGTGAAGTAAACACCTACTATTTAATAATCTAATAATAACAAAAAACAATAAGAATTCAGAGTAAGTTCATTGTATGTACTTTCCTTTTACAGATTATGTATTGAATTGTATTTTATTTACTTCAAAATAAACTCGAGACCTATAGACATAAATAATACTTCATATGGACCCGGCCCAACATAGATACATGTCATGTTTCCCCACTTCATTGGTGTCCAATCCAAAGTTAAACTTGTATCGTGACACTAAAGCTGGGTCACATTTTTTCAACAACGAGACGAGTTTTTAGATACTGAGAAACAGTTTCGAAAAGTTTTTTTAAAAACGCTTATTGTCACGCATGCTCGGTGACAGAACTTTGGATTGCACACCGTGGAAGTGGGGACATATTACGTGTGCGTTAGACCGGGTCTATATTATCTACGTCTATGCTCGAGACTGTTCGTTCAAGTGACACTGACACCTTGTATGAAATGAAATTCATAACGGAAATAGGCGAAATACTCACAAATATATTCGTCGAACGGTGGCTCTTCAGGCTCGTAATAGCAGACGCGTTTGCGCTTGCGAAGATTTAACTGGCTCATCGTAAACAGCTTATTCAGTTGTTCTAGAAAGAAAATGGCGACACTATCAGAAAAGTTATAATAACAAGCATCATACATTTCCATTTCTGCAACTGTCGTGACGGACTAAGTATATTTTTAAATAATATTCCGACTCTATGAACACTTTCTTTCGCTACGAAAGTAATCTTTCGTAATTGGATGCGATGTCAACGGGACTTTTTCCCAAATTCCAATCAATTAGCAATAAATGCAGTGCACAAGAATAATGCTGCATCATTTCACGAACAAAATAAATACCTATACATAGAGAAGAACAGAACACTAATTGAATCAAGTCTCTTACCTTCATAAAACTCTATATGTCTTCTACAAACTTTAAAGTTTTAACCAGCTCAGTTCCATCCGGCCGGCCTACGAAAAGAAGTGAAGTGAAAGAAAAGAAATTAGTATTTTCGCGCCATCACTTAAGAAAAAAAATGGTTTTCCCGCCAATAAAATTTCAAACTGGCTTTAATTTGGGTCCTAGGTGAACCCAAGATATTTGTGACAATAAAAAAATGTAAATTGCAGGTTTTTAGTATATTTTTAGAATTATTTGCTGAAAGTGATAATTTATTTCTTATATTTAAATGGATTTTTAAAGAGAACATCGCAGGAATGTAATGGACGTGATGCTGTATTTCCCGAAAACAAATAAAGTAAAATATTTTATAAGTGTTTCAGGTGTGATTCGGACTTACTTTAGACAGCAAAACAGACGAAAAATAAATTTGTTGCGTTTGAGTCACATATAAAACTGCTAAAAATCACTGAAACAATCAAAAAGTTATGTCATATTAGACGTTTATCGTTATAATATTTTCTAGTAACTCTAGAAAATTGATCCACTGTTTTTTAAATTGAGATTAAATTAAAGTATCAAAATATATTAAAATAAGGTCAAATTGAAGTGGTTCAAAAATCAAGGTGTTACAAAACGCTATACGAAGCAGGATCTAAACGCAAGAGAAACTTCAAAAAATATCAATGGCGGACGGCTCGACGTCCCAACAAAACATTTGAACACGTTGAACTTACATAATTATCAGAATATAAGCGTCTAAGCTGCATGCTACCGGCTTGTATCAATTAAAAAATCGTAACAACGTTTCAAAATGTCGACAGTCGTGTCTGACTGCTTCACTATCGGCAGTGTAGTGGCAACTCGAACGTGTTATAATCAAGAAATCGAGGGAGAAGTTCTGGCTTTTGATCCTCAAACTAAGATGTTGATACTGAAGTGTCCATCGTCCAGCGGGAATCCTAAACGCCACGATGTAAATATAGTGAACCTATCGTTAGTGAGCGACGTGCAAATCAAGAAAGAAGTTACTGTAGCGCCGGAACCACCCCAAAGTTTGAACTTGCACAGACTAAACACTAGAGTACGGAATTCTATTGAAAATAAAAGGAGATTAGTAAGTACTCGATTTGGAAATTATATTTTTTAAATAAATTTGTTACAGCACACAATATTCTACATTTTATTTATGCTTATATTTCATGTTAAAATTACTGAAGTAGATGTTTATAATTAAACAAGAGTTTCATTTTATATGCCACATTTGGGCTCTAAGAAATCAGTTCTTGAATCATTCAATAAGCACACTCTAGGGCTTCCTAGTAAGCAATTACTGTGGCCAATGGATTATTATTAGAATTTCTGTTTCATTTAATTGTAATACTTGATTTATTTACGAAAAAAACTAAAGCTGTTATAACTTGAAATTAACTGTTATGAGGTTCAGGATTTCCAGTGTAAATGGGTGATGCCACAAGCATTTCAACCACTCTTTCTTCACCTTTAGTTCAATTCCTTGCCACATTATTATCCAATTTCCAGTACATATACATGGAAGTTTTGTAAATATTAATAAGTACCTTCTGCCCGCGATTTCATCCGTGTGGATTTCGGTTATAATGTTCCTGCAGGAATTGAGTGTTACACTATAGCAAATTATATACTAACACCTTCCTCTTGAATCATTATCTATCAAAAAAAAACCGCATCAAAACCGGCAAAAGCGAACCGGGAGACGAGCTGTCGGTAGGCCTCCAACAAGATGAAGCGACAACCTCGTGAATGTCGCGGGAAACCGGTGGAAGCAAGTAGCACAGGACCGGTCTGAGTGGCGAGCCTTGGGGGAGGCCTATGTCCAGCAGTGGACGTCTTTGGGCTGAAATGATGATGATGATGAAGCTCGCCTTTGTAAAATAATATTTAAGTTTGATTAGTTCTAAGTTCTATAGACAATAAAGAGTTTATAGTAATAAGTATATTCAGTAACCTTTTTTTAGGCACCGCCCCTAACCATTTTCTGCTTTGCCTATAGTTTGACTGGTAGCGAATGCCTCGAGGCATTAATTCCGCCTTTTGTACACTAAGTTTCTTTATGTGCAGTAAAGTTTAATAAACAAATACATACAAACAAAAAAAAACATAGCTACTGGAAATTGAACATTATATCAGCTAAGTACTGAGAGTGGTTGACACACATGTGTAATCTGCCAAATACCATTTTATTAGTAACTAGCTCCTACCCACGACTTCACCTATGCCTTTTTCCGGGATAAAAAGTAGCCTATGTCCTTTTTCAGGACTTCAATTGTCTCCATTCCAAATTTCATCCAGGGGTTGAAGCATGAACAGACAGAGTTATTTTCACATTTATACTATTAATACATTGACCTATGGACGAACAGTGCCTAACAGAATATGTCAAAATATATGGAGCAAACTGACATTAGAAAATATGTTCCAATATGCTAATAAAGCCTCTTTATAATATGTGTCAAGAAAAATATTTTATACAAAAGTAAACCTAACACTATAAGAAATAGAAAATAGAAATAGAAATAGAAATATTTATTTGGACACTCGATACATACATATTAAAAAATTAAAAAAATAAAGAGAAAAACAGTATTTACGAGCACCAAAAAGGGTACCCGCTCAACATTATGCCACGGATAATAATATCCGCGACGTTGATTTTCAGGGGCATCCTGCACGGTGGCGACACGAACGCAAACGTGACAAACGACTTACACTAACATATTTAACTAAAAAAAAGAAGAACAGATTAGAAAAAAAAAAACGATAATAACAGCTTAAAATAACTAAGACACATGACTGAATATGAAAAAGTAACTATCTAAACAATAAAAGACTACTGCAGTATAAGACTTAAGTGTCAAATTTACTCAGTGCCAAACGGGTGCCAGAGTTGTTTGGGCACCCGATTTGATGGGCTATTTTTCTCCGGCTGATTGTGAATCCTTACTTATAATAGATCAATGTATTAATAGTATGGATATGGATGTTGTAAGAGAGGCCGTCAAATACATTGGTTACCTTCAGGTGTCAGCGCTATCAGCCTGCCTGGACCCAGAGGGACAGCGCTTGTTCCTGGCAATTGCTCGGGTGATCGACGACGTCTCGTGGGCCGGCCAGAACATACGGGTGTACAATGAAGTCACCATCACACCTCCTTACAAGGTACGTGTGATTATGACAATATCCAGTCAGATTAGTCTGTAGTGACTACTGTTTGAGTGGTCACAGGAGGGTTTGAATTCTGCAGATTTTGTCTCATCAGCGGGCATGTTTATACTCGAGTCATTGATGTTTAGTATGTATGACACTAGGTCACAAGTACCTTACTGCTACTACTACTACAGCCTATTTGCGTCCCACTGCTGGGCACAGGCCTCCTGTCATCATGAGACGGTTTGGGCTATAATCCCCACGCGGGCCCAGCGCTAATTGGGGACTTCACACACATCTTTGAATTACGCAGATGTGTGCAGGTTTCCTCACGATGTTTTCCTTCACCGAAAAGCTCAGTGGTACAGTCACAAGTACCTTAGAATACTTAACAAGAAGCACCAGCATAAGTGGCTGGTGCCTTTTTTGTTTCATGTTTTGTAAATAGTACAAGTTACTGAATAAGCCACCTGTCAAAAAAGGAGGATATTTCTTAATGTGTGTCTTTTTTCATTATTATTTAAAAAGCACCACCAACACTCTCAACGTATAGTTGATGGCTGTCTCAGCACGTACACATGTGTTGAGAGTGTTGGTGGTGCTTTTTAAATACATTGAAGCGTTTTGAAATGTGATGGCGCGCGACTTTAGATAGTAGAAGATCGGCCCACTGCTGGGCACAGGTCTCCCCTCATCACAAGAGGATTTGGACTACGGTCCCCACGCGGGCCTGCTGCGGATCGGAGATTTCACATTTCACCATTGAATTACTTGGCTGAAGGTTTCCTCACGATGATTTCCTTCACCGAAAAGCTCCGTGGTCAATTCGAATTGAAATTTGCACATAAGTCAACTTAGAGGTGTGAGCCGGATTTGAACCCCCGACCCTCTGCATGCGAGGCGGAGGTCGAACCATTAGACCACCACGGCTTCCTCATTATTCAATACGAGTTCTTAGTTAAATAAATATCGGCATTTTATGCTGTTAATTATAGCGATGACGACAACTTTT
Organism: Aethes cnicana; assembly: GCA_963971205.1. Lineage (NCBI taxonomy): Eukaryota > Metazoa > Arthropoda > Insecta > Lepidoptera > Tortricidae > Aethes > Aethes cnicana. The sequence goes on along the minus strand of OZ020299.1, from coordinate 1,153,699 downwards.
TTTCCTTAGTCTATCAGGAAGATTATTGAAAAGTATTGGACACGTATTTTTTCTTTTTTCACGTAATCAAACTTATACGGAGATATATTGAGTTGAAATGTCGCGTGACGTCACGGTTAGGTACGATTTATACCTAACGGTGACGTAGTTAGCCCCCACTCTCCAACTTTAATGCGTTTTAACTTAGTCATCCTTTGTTAATATGATAAAACAAAACAAAAAAATACGTGTCTAATATTTTTTTATTGCCTGACTGACGGACTAATTAGAAATTTCGATTTCTTCACCCTGTCGTCATCCCTAGTATGGATATGATTGACTATGACTATGCTATAAATGTACGATATTCTCTATTTACAGGTAGAAAATGTCATCGGTGAACCTGATTCAAAACCGTACAACTATATCAGGAAGTTTGTGGAACGGCATTGGAGCGACAAAGATTCTGTTGCGTCGAATTCGCAGCTTCAGTAGCGAATAGAACTTGTTCGCTGATTACATTTACAGAAAGTAGTAGGTAGTGAACAAAGTATTGGGACTATTAGGGAATCTTTGAAGCTGGTTTCAAATATCTGGTTGAGAGGGTTTATCCCCAAAGTTGGCAACGTCGCATGTAGCTGTCAAATGTTCCGCTGTTTTCATTAATTTCTCAACATTGCTGAATTAAAAAGGAAGATATCATTCTATGGTTGAATGAGCCGTCTCTTTTATATTTATCGGTTAGGCATTCAAATGATAAGATTACATTAAAATGCATGGAAACTAAGATATTACTTCCATAGTACTAAAAACTTCGTGTTCTATGATAACTGTTGCAATCCATACTTAATGTTCTATTCAACCATAGAGCGATAATTCATGTTTTCATTCAGTAATATTCAGAAATTAATGAAAACAGCATTATATTTGACAGCTATTTGCGACGTTGCCAACTTTCGGAGTGAACCGTCTTAACCATAGCTTGTCAACTTCGTGCACTATCCACCCTGGGAGCAAGAGACGGTCTGGTGGCAGGGGAGCGCGTTATTTTGATGACGTCATATAGCACAGCTTACACAAGCGCACGCCCGAGAAACTCTGCATAATTAAACGGTGGCGTAGGGGACTCATCGTCAATGACATCTAACGCTCCCCATCTCTTTCATCTTTTGGTTTGATTTGACAGAAAAGAACTGTCAAGTGTCATGAGTTTCTTTATTCTACCATAGAGTCATATAAGCCGTGGTGGCCTAGTGGTTCGAGCTACCGCCTCTCATGCAGAGGGTCGGGGGTTCGATTCCGGCTCGCACCTCTAAGTTTACCTATGTGCGAAATTCAATTTGAATTTACCACTGAGCTTTTCGGTGAAGGAAAACATCGCGAGGAAACCTGCACGCATCTGCGAAGAAATTCAAAGATGTGTGTGAAGTCCCCAATCCGCCCTGGACCCGCGTGGGGATTATAGCCCAAACCCTCTCGTGATTAGAGGAGGCGTGTGCCCAGCAGTGGGACGCAAATAGGTTGTAGTGGTCATCTCACCTTTTTGTTTGCTGAATTTTGTCGACGGCCAATTCGTTTCGTGCTATGTGCGTGCTTAGTCTGCCTAAGCGTGAAGAGGTAACAGACAGGCAGCTTAGAGTTACTTTCGCATTTATAATACTAGCTTCTGCCCGCCACTTCGCCCGCGTGTAATTCGGTGATCGCGTTCCCGCGGGAACCGCGCGTTTTTCCGGGATGAAAAGTAGCCTATTTCCTTTCCCGGGACTCCAACTATCTCCATGCCAATTTAATCCAAATCGGTCCAGCGGTTGAAGCGTGAAGACGTAACAGACAGACAGAGTTACTTTCGCATTTATAATATTAGTATGGATAATATGGATATTATAAATGAAATATGTTATGAAATATGGTTGTTAACCGACTTTAAAAGCTGAGATAGTTATGTTTCACTGTACGTATTTCTTATATGGACATGCAAGTAGCATTTAGAAAGAAAAAAACAGGATTTCGGAGATTTCCAGATGGCAAGACTTTATTCACTACTCATGTATTGTCTTTGTAATTTAAGTGATATACCAGGTTGGGAAAATCCAAATGCAGTTTTGCTTCTTTTTAAAAATAAAGAGATTTTACCTTTTACTTTTCTGTAAAACGAGCTAACTAATGGATTTAAAGTTCCCCTCGAGGGCCCATAGATTTTTTCCACCCTGTATATGCGTCATGGCGTAGATATCTTCTACTATCTAAAGTCCCGCGCCTTCACATTTCAAAACGCTTCAATGTATTTAAAAAGCACCACCAACACTCTCAACACATGTGTGCGTGCGAGACAGCCATCAACTATCCGTTGAGAGTGTTGGTGGTGCTTCTTAAATACTAATAAAAAAATTGAAGCGTTTTGAAACGTGAAGGCGCGGGACTTTAGATAGTAGAAGATCTCTACAATGGGTAATGAGGTTAAATAAGTATGCGTTAGATACATTCGCTTTAGACGTCAGCCACCCTCGGCGTGTGAGTGGCGACTCTGTATTTGACATGGGGATGAAAAGGTTAAAACCACTATGCAACCGTGATATTTTAATCGACAAGAATACGCAAAGCTCAACTCAGATGGCGCTGCAAACGCTTGACCCAAACCAAAACCCAAACACTGCAGCTGTCAAATTTTTACAGATTTTCTTGTTGATAATTTCAAGTAGATTTGTTTAAAATTGTTAAATATTGACCGCAATTTTAATTTTGGTTCAGTTATTTGTGATGAAAATGAAGACATCCCAATGCAATTATACCTGCGCCAGATACATACCAAGTCTTTCGGAAATACGTGTCGTCCGTTCTCATTGCATCCTGGAACTGCACAGCGCGGCATTTTTTAATAATTTAAGTAAAACCAATAACGACAAATATTTCTCCATGTAATTGACAGATGGTTTGGGTCAAGCGATTGCAGCGCTCGTAGTGGCCAAATTATGCAGATTTCTTGTCTATTATTACAATATTGAGTACTGGTATATGACTTGTATTATGGTCGAGTATTTTACAGCTATTCTCTAGAACCCAATCTGTTAAACAAAAGTCACTTATGTCAACAAAACGTTAAGAGGGTTCACTCTGAAAGTTGGCAACGTCGCAAATAGCTGTCAAACATTTTGCTATTTTCATTAATTTCTGAATATTACTGAATGAAAACATGAATTATCGCTCTATGGTTGAATTAAAACATTAAGTATGGATTGCAACAGTTATCATAGGAACACGTAGTTTGTAGTATTATGGAAGTAAAGTAATATCTTTTGAAAACTTTCCATCGCAGTTTCCATGCGTTTTAATGTGATCTTATCATTTGAATGCCTAACCAACAAACATAAAACGGGACGCGTCATTCAACCATAGATTAATATCTTCCTTTTTAATTCAGCAATATTGAGAAATTAATAAAAACAGCGAAACATTTGACAGCTATATGCGACGTTGCCAACTTTCCGGATAAACCCTCTTAAGTGTTCTTGATGCAAACTATAACCGCATCAAAACAGTTATAATTATTAGTATCTACAGAGACACAATATTATGTAGCTGACATTTAAAATAAGCCAATGTTATATTTTCACACAATTAACGCCGCTGTCAGTGCGTTTATTAAAAAAAAAACACCGAAATTCTTAATATAAAAGATCCGCTCTTAATGTCGATAGTCCTGTACTAAATCATTTTGAGTTTTTATTTATGTATTCATAACACTAATGAAAATCATGAAATTGTCGTGTCATAGTTTTTGTGGACTTAAATGTACCATTTGCCCTAACTGCCTGACTACCAACATAGCTAGGCAATTAATAGTTCATTGTATATTAAGGGCGGTAAAGTAGGAATTGCAGTCGAGAGCATTTACAAGCCCGAAAACGAAGGTCGGCTTCAAAAGGGCTCGAGAATGCAATTCCTATACCGCCCGTGATACACACAATGTTTTTCATCACACTTGCGAGGAAATTAGAGGAAATAAAATACCAAGTAATCATTGAGATTAAAAAAATAATTACAACAATATAAAAAAATATAACTTTATGAGCGCGCCATTGTAAGTGGCCAGTACGACTGTATAGGTACAAAATTTTCAAATTCACCAGAATGATTGAAACATGGAACATAATTATTATGTATCGCAAAAATTCACAGCGCGGGCGCTGCCATTATTCCGACGTCTGCCATTGCCGAAACTCAAAGCGAAGTGAATAAATAGTAGGGCAGTATGTGAACACACTATCGTCTCGATCCTGCTGCAACATTATTTAGGGAAATATTTCCGCGGCAGCGGCAGGGGCTGAATGCGAATGAGGCAATAATATGGGCCTTGGCCGCTTTGCTTGCCTGTAATGACAACGTTTTCGAGCAAGTGTGATGAAACTTATATAGACTAACAAACTCCTTACATTGCGGCGTATATCGGCGTATGCGGAAAAGCTCCGTATGTGAGCGAGCAATCTCCAGGGGGCGTTTCAAATTTTCATACAGGCTGTATAGACAGCGACATCTATTATCTTATTTAACACTTATTTCGGGTGTACGCTGATTTATATGAAGATTGTCCTAGGTTTACCTTGCTTTTTTTTCAATGTTATTTTATAAATATTCTGGTAGTTTGTGTGAAGAGCTTGTTACTTGTACACAAATTTAGTAGTAAACATTTTGACGTGATAACGTCTTGTAAATTGATGAACGCCGGCTGCGCCCAAAAACATGACGCAATGTATGACCATGTATGTCCTACGTAACGGGGCATATTCATTAATGTCTTCTTATGACGTTATCGCGTAAAATCATCGTCCATAAACCTACTTTATAGACAACCGACTTTTTTACGAAATTTGTTTTTAATGGGAATTAATATACTACCACAAAAAATAGTAGAATTCCGGTTATAAATAGTCCTCGAACTGTTTGTTTACATTTTTGTTATAATTGTACGAATTTTATTTTGTTGTCACTTGAAAAATGCATACGTGTACAATTGGCGCCCAATATATATACATATTTTTAAATAAGTTTCAGTAAATTTACTGGTATCCAATTATAATAATATTCAAAATGAAATGTCAGCTTATTCACTGCTTCCTGTTGGTGGTCGAGCATTTCAATGTGAACTCTGTGAGAATGCAATAAAGCCGTTATTTGTTCAACGGCATTTTGGGTGATTTTTGTAAGTGCATAGCGAAGTTAAGTATATAAGAAAAGTATTGAAAAAAAAGAGAAAAACTTTTTACTTGTTGTCGTTTTATTTGGAGAATCCCATGTCCTAAATGTTTATAATGTTGGTATGAATATATGCATGATACAATAATATACCTCGCCATGTATGCTACTCCGGTATATATATATATAATAATAATAATAATAATACAGCCTTTATTTCCAATAGGTTAAATACAATTCATTCATGCAAAATTCATAATTAAAATACAAAAATCAATATGCAAACAAAAAATAATTAATAAATTGCAATTCATTATTATCATATATATTTTTTTTTATATGTTACACTTTATTGGTTGTCCACTCTTGGACATAGGCCTCCTCCATCTCCTGCCATTTCTGTCTGTCGGCGGCGACATGTATATATATGTATATACTAGCTTCTGCCCGCGACTTCGACCGCGTGGAATTTGTTAATAGCCTTCCCGTGAGAACTATGCATTTCCTCGGGATAAAAAGTAGCGTATATGTTGACCAGTGTTATATACTACCCCCATACCAAATTTGTTTCAATCCGTCCAGTAGTTTTCGAGTTAAATCCGGACATACATACATACATACAGTATTTTTTTTCTGAAAATCGTTATTTTGTGTTCAGTATCGTTCATAAAGTCCCTTTGACTTGATAGTTTCTTTTAATTTTCAATTTTCAGCTGCGACTTCTTCTACAGAATTATTATTTATTATATGTATAGATTTTTCCTTTTTTTTCTCTGATTCATTAATCTCTTATGAATAAATAGTTTAGTGCCAAAACTCATTAATTAGGTAATAGCAGACTGGTTTAAAGAATGTTTTAGTGAACTCATCAATCATTTCCTTTTTACTGGACAATAGGCAGGTAATCTAACAGTAGGTAATCTGCATAACGTGTTTCTTGAAAGTGTTTGTAATCTGGGATTATTATTTAATTTTTCCCGTTCCCGTGGGAATATCGGGAAATCCTTGCTCCCCTACGCTCCTCAAGGAACCTGCATGCCAAACTTCAGCTCTCTAGGGTGATCCCCGCGACCTAAACATTAAAATGTAAAAATCCCATTTTTTTCCCGTTCCCGTGGGAATTTCGAGAAGTCCTTTCTTATTGCTCCCCTACGCTCCCCAAGGAACCAGCATGCCAAATTTCAGATCCTTATGATGTTTCCCGCGACTTCGTACGCGCCTAAAAATTTAAATGTAAAAATCCCTTTTTTCCCCTTTCCCGTGAGAATTTCGCGAAATCCTTTTTTAGTGCTCCCCTACGTTCCCCAAGGAACCTGTATGCCAAATTTCAGCTCTCTACGACCAGTATTTTCGGCTCTGCGTTGATATGTCAGTCAGTCAGTCAGTCAGTCAGTTTCTTCTTTTATATATTTAGATAGATAGATAGCTGTTTCCCGCGACTTCGTACGCGCCTAAACATTAAAATGTAAAAATCCCATTTTTCCCGTTCCCGTGGGAATATCGGGCAATCCTTTCATAGTGCTTCCCTACGCTCCCAAAGGAACCTGCATGCCAAATTTCATCTCTCTACGATGATCCCCGCGACTTCGTACGCGTCTAAACATTAAAATGTAAAAATCCCTTTTTTTTCCCGTTCCCGTGGGAATTTCGGGAAATACTTTCTTAGTGCTCCCCTACGCTCCCCAAGGAACCTGCATGCCAAATTTCAGCTCTCTACGACCAGTAGTTTCCGCTCTGCGTTGATATGTCAGTCAGACAGTCAGTTTCTTCTTTTATATATTTAGATAGATAGATAGCTGTTTCCCGCGACTTCGTACGCGCCTAAACATTAAAATGTAATAATCCCATTTTTCCCGTTCCCGTGGGAATATCGGGAAATCCTTTCTTAGTGCTCCCCTACGCTCCCCAAGGAACCTGCATGCCAAATTTCATCTCTCTACGATGATCCCCGCGACTACGTACGCGCCTTAAAATGTAATAAACCCATTTTTTTCCCGGTCCCGTAGGAATTTCGGGAAGTCCTTTCTTAGTGCTCCCCTACGCTCCCCAAGGAACCTGCATGCCAAATTTCAGCTCTCTACGATGATCCCCGCGACTACGTACGCGCCTTAAAATGTAAAAAAAAAAACATTTTGTCCCGTTCCCATGGGAATTTCAGGAAGTCCTTTCTTAGTGCTCACCTTCGCTCCCCAAGGAACCTGCATGGCAAATTTCAGCTCTCTACGACCAGTAGTTTTGGCTCTGCGTTGATATGTCAGTCAGTCAGTCAGTCAATCAGTCAGTCAGTCAGTCAGTCAGTTTCTTCTTTTATATATTTAGATAGATAGATAGCTGTTTCCCGCGACTTCGTACGCGCCTAAGCATTAAAATGTGAAAATCCCATTTTTCCCGTTCCCGTGGGAATATCGGGAAATCCTTTCATAGTGCTCCCCTGCGCTCCCCAAGGAATCTGCATGCCAAATTTCATCTCTCTACGATGATCCCCGCGACTACGTACGGGTTTTAAAATGTAATAAACCCATTTTTTCCCGTTCCCGTGGGAATTTCGGGAAGTCCTTTCTTAGTGCTCCCCTACGCTCCTCAAGGAATCTGCATGCTAAATTTCAGCTCTCTACGATGATCCCCGCGACTACGTACGCGCCTTAAAATGTAAAAAAACCATTTTTTCCCGTTCCCGTGGGAATTTTGGGAAGTCGTTTCTTAGTGCTCCCCTACGCTCCTCAAGGAACCTGCATGCCAAATTTCAGATCTCTACGATGTTTCCCGCGACCACGTACGCGCCTAAACATTAAAATGTAAAAATCCCTTTTTTTCCCGTTCCCGTGGGAATTTTGCAAAATCCTTTCTTAGCGGATGCCTACGTCATAACATCTACCTGCATGCCAAATTTCAGCCCGATCCGTCCAGTGGTTTGGGCTGTGCGTTGATCGATCACTATATCAGTCAGTCAGTCAGTCAGTCACCTTTGAGTTTTATATATTTAGATATATATATACATGTTTTTCATGTCGATGGTATAAGCAACCGAGAGCACAGCCCACCTGATAGGAAGTGGTCACTGGTGCCCATAGACACCGAAATCCTTTGATCCTCCATTACGAAACCACAAGATCTCGAATGCGTTGCCTACCCTGAGGCCTAAGATGGAATGCCTCTGTGCCAGAAATGTCACCGGCTGCCTTAACTCTTTACCGGAATACAGCAGTGTGAGCACTGCTATTTGGCGGCAGGTTACAGAGTAAGACGGTGGTACCAACTCGGACGGACCTAGAGGTCCTACTACATCAAAACTTTAAATGGAAATGAAATCAACGTTTTAGTGTGGCTTCTTAATTTACTTTAAGAATTGCGTGCTTCACTGGACGTATTTCGGTTCATATTTACATGTGTACATAGATACAGGTAAATGAAACGATAAAATTAAGCAGTAACATTTATTTCCTACAAGAAATACTACGATACATGATTATTTAAGATTATTACAACAAATAAATTCGAAATGGCAACTATATAGCTAAAAAACTGGTAATACTTTGTACTGGGACATGAAGTGCTTTAAAAATGATAAAATACCTATGTAACTAAATCGAAAATTAAAACATTGGAAATGAAAGTATCATTATAATTATTATGATCAAGGGGAACGGAATAAGTAGGCCCCAAAAGAAATCATACTGTGACAGTAAATACAAGAAGAAATCGAGTAAATAATCTCATCATCATCATCATCATTTCAGCCGAAAGACGTCCACTGCTGGACATAGGCCTCCCCCAAGGCGCGCCACTCAGACCGGTCCTGTGCCACTCGCATCCACCGCGTTCCCGCGACCTTTACAAGGTCGTCGCTCCATCTTGTTGGAGGCCTACCGACAGCTCGTCTCCCGGTTCGCTGATGCTCGAGAACTTTCCGGCCCCATCGGCCATCAGTCCTGCGAGCAACGTGCCCCGCCCACTGCCACCTAAGTTCGCAATTTTTCGGGCTATGTCGGTGACCCCAGTTCTACCGCGGATACCCTCATTTCTGATTCTATCACGCAGAGAAACCCCGAACATAGCCCTCTCCATTGCCCTCTGAGTGACTGAGCCTTCTTATGAGGCCCATCGTAAACGCCCACGTCTCAGAACCATAACTCATCACTGGCAACACACTGGTCGAAGAGTAAATAATCTATGTAACAATATTAGGCCTGTTCAAATGTTGCGTAACATAGTACCTAAGTCTAGTAACATCTTTCTCATAAAAACGTATAGATTATCAGATATAAGCATTAACAGTGTTATTAACATCGCTACGAAGAACAGTGCTATGGTATAGTGATCGTACAGTGTATATAGTTATCATTACTAGCAATATTGGCCAAGTTAGTGCAATCGTTGATTATACGTTTTATTTCTAATTTACTAATTTGGTAACGTAGTTGCTCGGGAATAGACCGGTCATGCCCCTCAATTCGCCTGAAAAACAAACATTATTATTAAAATGAGGGTTTCTCTTATTTTAGCCATGAGATGGCGCCACCGAGTCTTCAGCTTCAGGTCTACTTCTACAGCCTATTTGCGTCCCACTGCTGGGCACAGGCCTCCTCTCATCACTTATCACTTGTAAAATTTGGTGCCAATCTGATAAGTAGTTTGCGAATTAAAACGTAACTACGTTTGTATTTGTTTGTTTGTTTGTATTAATTTATTTATTTACGGGACACCAATAGAGTACATAAATACAGAGTAATTAAAAGTATTTCTTAGATTATCCTAACATTCTTTGGCATTTATGTACCCCAATTATAGGTGAACACATCATTTGTCAATATTAGTTCTAGGTATAAATTTCGTCCGCGTGGAATTCGGTTATAGCGTTCCCGCGGGAATTGAGCGTTAAACTATAACAAATTATATACGAAAACCTTCCTCTTGATCACTCTATCTATTAAAAAAAAACCGCATCAAAATCCGTTGCGTAGTTTTAAAGATTTAAGCATACATAGGGATATAGGGAGAGAAAAAGCGACTTTGTTTTATACTATGTAGTGATAAGTTAAGTTCCAATAACTTCAATATTAATATACTTAGCATTTTTAAATGAGGTTATATTTAACATATATTAATTTGATTAAGATTACATTAATTTGTATAGGTAAATCTGTACATGTAAAATGTGTAGGTAGGTATATAATTCGATTATTCTAGAATGGAGAACGGAGCGTACTGGGGATTCTTAAGGCTGTAATATGTGTATGTAAGGCTGTACTGTTAATGTTTGTTGGTTATGTAATAAATAAATAAAATACCTTGCCACCACGCGGGATCCTGACTGCGGTCCGTGACAGCGATGATGTCGTCCTTCTCGAAACTGAGCTCGTCCGCGTTCTGAGCCGTGTACGGGTACAGGGCGATCACCTGGACAGACAAACATAATAATTGTTGACAATAATTTTTCTACCACATTTAAGATTTTTATAGTGGCAACACTAAAGTGTTAGTTTAGTTTTCTGCCACCTGGCAACTTTCTCGTTTCTATTTGACTATGCAGTAGATCGTGCGCATAAAAATTGTAAATTACTTTTATAAGTTACTTATTCAATAAATAAGTTAATAAATTACGCATGTTTCATTTACATGCTTGTGGTCCTTCGAACCGGATATAAAATTAATTTTATATCCGGTTCGCAATGCAATGCTTTGACTTTTCCGTACCCACCTCCCAGTGCACTCATCAGATCAGCTCGGTACTCTCGGTACCATATTGTTGCATTTTCATCCAAAATGCAATCATTTATTCAGCAAATTGGCCACATAGGAGCACTTTTACACGTCAGAAAAAGAATTTACCAGCGCCTCCTAGACCCATTGCTTGAGAAGAAGCGCCGCAACAAACTCAAGCAGAAGGCCTTTTTACAAAATTTACATTTACATTACATGTATAAAATATACATATAGGTACGTACTAAAATTACATTGAAGGGATGTATAGTCCCTAACTTAAACTTAAATCAAAGATCTTAGAGATGTATAGTCTCCAAGGGTCCAGAAATAGTACATTACTACAGAGGCCGGGAAGGAGGATGTTGCAGGTATTTTATATATAATATATTTTGCCTTTTTTACATACATAAAACTGCGATACCTATGTAGCAAATATGGTTCATGATTTTTCATAGCTGTTTTGGCAGAATGTCATAGCGAACCATAGAGTAAATATTGCTTGTACCTTTTTTTTAAATGGCGGAATACCAAGATGCTGTATCACAAATATATCAAATGGAAATTTAAAAAAATGTGAGTTGCCGGCCTAGGCCTGCAACGTTTGTATGAAATTTCATTATAGACCAATTGTCTAGCCGCGCCTGAAACGTGATACTTCCCAGGCTAATAAGAACATAGTATCAATATTTCATTGCATGTTTGAGAAAATTATCTTGGGAGGCCTGTGCCCAGCAGTGGGCCATAAGTAGGCTGTGGTAATGACGAATTTAAATACTCGCCTTGTCTATGACGGTTTCTGCCGGCATCGTGTCCATTTTGGATAAGACGGGCGTGGTCCGACCCGAAGTGCGTCCGGAGGATTGCAGTAGCTGAAAAATTAAGGTTAGATAATAAACAGATGCATTCACTATAACACAGATTAAGTAATAGGGATGACAACTTTTTTTTTTCCTTAGTTTATCAGGAAGATGATTGAAAAGTATTGGACACGTATTTTTTCTTTTTTCACGTAATCACACATATACGGAGATATATTGAGTTGAAATGTCGCGTGACGTCACGGTTAGGTACGATTTATACCTAACGGTGACGTAGTTAGCCCCCACTCTCCAACTAACAAACTATTTTCATGAAATTTAGCTAAATAAATCTGATACAAGACAAGAATTCCCGCTCTTTAAAGATCGCGCTTTTTTTTAAATTCCGTTCTGTAATACGTCAATTGACAGATACAGAACATGCATACTTGCTGTTTGGGAATTCCTTCGCGTATTTATCAGTTTAAAAAAAAAGTACCTGTACGATACTGAAATTTCATACAACATTCCCTGCGCCGCGGAAGTAATTTCATACAAATTTCCGGGGCATGCAGTTGAGTTTTTTTTAATATTTTTGACTGACCGCTAATGACGCACTTCGCGGTCTGATAGAAAGCAGACAATGACGAGTTTCCCGGCCATTTTTGCGAAAAATAAAGAAATACCTTGACGTAGGACGCCGGGAACCAGCCAAGTTGTCGGTTGCGACCTTTTGCCTGCAGTTCTCCCTCCCACCAGCCGGAATCTGCCTTCTTCCGCACCACGAGGAGCTGGCCCTTAGTTAGGGACAGTTGCTCCGAGCTGGGGACAAAAATAATATAATATAATAATTACGCTTATTTAAGGCAGAGCCCATATTTTAACAATATCAATGTCACATTATACAATTACAATTTAAATTCTAATTAGAAATAAAAATAAAATCAACACAATACTAAAAATTGGTCCTTAAAAATTAATATAACAAAATTAATATATAGGGTATTAGGGTCAGAGGTTTGCTTGTGGTAGGGCCTGGTGATGGGCTGATGGCTTTACCTGGTAACAGTGGAGTTAGTTAGACGTTATCTGGTGGCAGTGAAGTTATCTAAATAGATGGCTTTACCTGGTAACAGTGAAGTTAGTTAGACGTTACCTCGTCGCAGTGAAGTTATCTAAATAGATGACTTTACCTGGTAACAGTGAAGTTAGTTAGACGTTACCTCGTCGCAGTGAAGTTAGTTAGATGATACCTCGTGGCAGTGAAGTTAGTTAGACGTTACCTCGTGGCAGTGAAGTTAGTTAGATGTTACCTCGTGGCAGTGAAGTTAGTTAGATGTTACCTCGTGGCAGTGAAGTTAGTTAGATGATACCTCGTGGCAGTGAAGTTAGTTAGACGTTACCTCGTGGCAGTGAAGTTAGTTAGATGATACCTCGTGGCAGTGAAGTTAGTTAGACGTTACCTCGTGGCAGTGAAGTTAGTTAGATGTTACCTCGTGGCAGTGAAGTTAGTTAGATGTTACCTCGTCGCAGTGAAGTTAGTTAGACGTTACCTCGTCGCAGTGAAGTTAGTTAGATGTTACCTCGTGGCAGTGAAGTTAGTTATATGTTACCTCGTGGCAGTGAAGTTAGTTAGATGATACCTCGTGGCAGTGAAGTTAGTTAGATGTTACCTCGTCGCAGTGAAGTTTAGTTAGATGTTACCTCGTGGCAGTGAAGTTAGTTATATGTTACCTCGTGGCAGTGAAGTTAGTTAGATGATACCTCGTGGCAGTGAAGTTAGTTAGATGTTACCTCGTCGCAGTGAAGTTAGTTAGATGATACCTCGTGGCAGTGAAGTTAGTTAGTCGTTACCTCGTCGCAGTGAAGTTAGTTAGATGATACCTCGTGGCAGTGAAGTTAGTTAGATGTTACCTCGTCGCAGTGAAGTTAGTTAGATGTTACCTCGTGGCAGTGAAGTTAGTTATATGTTACCTCGTGGCAGTGAAGTTAGTTAGATGATACCTCGTCGCAGTGAAGTTAGTTAGATGTTACCTCGTGGCAGTGAAGTTAGTTATATGTTACCTCGTGGCAGTGAAGTTAGTTAGATGTTACCTCGTGGCAGTGAAGTTAGTTAGATGATACCTCGTGGCAGTGAAGTTAGTTAGACGTTACCTCGTGGCAGTGAAGTTAGTTAGATGATACCTCGTGGCAGTGAAGTTAGTTAGATGTTACCTCGTGGCAGTGAAGTTAGTTAGATGATACCTCGTGGCAGTGAAGTTAGTTAGATGTTACCTCGTCGCAGTGAAGTTAGTTAGATGTTACCTCGTGGCAGTGAAGTTAGTTATATGTTACCTCGTGGCAGTGAAGTTAGTTAGATGATACCTCGTGGCAGTGAAGTTAGTTAGATGTTACCTCGTCGCAGTGAAGTTAGTTAGATGATACCTCGTGGCAGTGAAGTTAGTTAGATGTTACCTCGTGGCAGTGAAGTTAGTTAGTCGTTACCTCGTCGCAGTGAAGTTAGTTAAATGTTACCTCGTGGCAGTGAAGTTAGTTAGATGATACCTCGTGGCAGTGAAGTACCTCTGCGTTAGATCCATGTTACCTCGTCGCAGTGAAGTTAGTTAGATGATACCTCGTGGCAGTGAAGTTAGTTAGATGTTACCTCGTGGCAGTGAAGTTAGTTAGTCGTTACCTCGTCGCAGTGAAGTTAGTTAAATGTTACCTCGTGGCAGTGAAGTTAGTTAAATGTTACCTCGTGGCAGTGA
>OZ020299.1:1109256-1139083 GCA_963971205.1 Aethes cnicana | reverse complement strand
CCAGAGAAATAAAAAATAATTTTAATTTTGTGGGTAGGTAACTAACGTTAGCGAAATCGTTTTCACTGATTCCAGCGAAGCGATATCTTACATTATTTAGCAAGGTAATATTGGTATAAAGCCATCGTGTTGACTCTCGGCCAACCCCCAAGCAGAGAATTGCCTTCGTGTCGACTCGCGGCCGACCCCCGGGCGGGCTCACCGTGCGCGGGCTCGCGGTCCGCGCCACGGTTGTTACACTTGTTAATTGCATTATATGCACTTTCAGTATTACGAGGACACACATAAAAGCGTAATATGGATCAAACTCACCTGAATTAGTTTCAGAATCCGACGATTCGGACAACACAATTACGCGGCGGTGCCGTTTGTGCGGTTGAAGTTCTTTTAGTTTTGAACGGTAATAATCTATTTTTTCTTCGACACTGCGTTTTGGCATTGTTAAAACGTTAAATACTTCGACGATGGTTATTAATTGTATTAGATGAGACGTGCTTTCGTTGCCTCGCACGAAAAAAGAAAGAATGAGGATTGGCGGCAAGTGGATATGACAGCTAGGTATGACAGACGTCAAAGGGTACCTGGATGGCGGGAAAAAAGCTGTTTTAGCTTAGGGTTTTACTACCCAGATCGTGCGAATGGTTGCCTGGTAGATTAAAGGACTACGTTGTTATAAATTATATCGAAGAATGAAGCTACGAAATATAATAACTATTGAATTTGCCTCGAAGTTTAGAGCACCGTACAATTAGCAGCCGCGGCTGGAGC
Organism: Aethes cnicana; assembly: GCA_963971205.1. Classification (NCBI taxonomy): domain Eukaryota; kingdom Metazoa; phylum Arthropoda; class Insecta; order Lepidoptera; family Tortricidae; genus Aethes; species Aethes cnicana. The sequence continues at coordinate 1,138,315 of OZ020299.1, read as the reverse complement.
AGCCGCGACAGGCCGGCTATACCATTTACTCACCTTTATCTCGCTCAAAACCACCATTTATAATGAATTCAAACGATAATATGACGTGCCTTCAATAAAACGGCCTAACATGGGCCAAACAAATTCAATTCAATTCTTGTGTTTATGGCTCCATCGAGACTGTCGATGATTCCGCCAATGTCAAAGTTAAGAAAGACACGTGTTTTGTTGAGCAATTGGTCGGTTCAAAAAACTATTGTAGACTCGGATGAGAATCTAAAACAAAAGACAACACAAACATTTATAGTTAGACTACTTACAAGAACAAATTGTTAATTTTGATAAACTTACACAACACATTAATTAAGGGAGAATGTACCAATGTTAAAAGAAATTTAATGTTAACTGGACGGGGGAATTTGGGGGGGAGGATATCATACAAGGGGGTAGTAATTCTTGGACAGTTGAGAAAAATATGATCAACAGTGCCTTCGTCCAAACCGCACTCGCACAGGGAATGATCACGAACTCGTATTTTGGCCAGAAAAGCAGGAGAACAGACATGGCCCAAACGCAGACGAATGATGGTGCTGGTTATATTTTTAGGAATTAATCTGTTTTTAAAGAACCAGGGTTTTGTTGGAAGTAGGGGTTGCAGATCCCTGTAATGTTTGCCGACCGCTGTCGCACCAGATTGCCAATCAGTATCCTAAGTTTCGCGCATTTCTGGAAAGGCAAGAGCTTTTACATCTCGAGCAAAATAGGATGAGTATTTCTCATTGCCAATAGAGATAGCCTGCTTTGCGCTGAGGTCAGCCGTTTCGTTGCCATCTATACCACTGTGACCGGGGATCCAGGCTAGGGTTACTTCCAAGTTATCCATATGGCATTTGAAGAGCATTTCCCTAATTTGAAGAGTGATAATGAAGTTTTCCTTGGCATGAAAAGGTAGTTTTTGGATATCCTGTAGGCAGCTCAAGGAATCCGAAAGAATAAGGGACTTTGGAATATGATGAGAATGGATAAAAGCCACTGCTTCTAACAGAGACACGGCTTCCCCGGAGAAGACAGAGCTTCTCGGAGGAAGTTTAAAATTTAAAATAATTTTGTATTTCGGAACCCACACAGCACAGCCAACTGGTCTATCATCCTGAAGCTTAGAGGCATCGGTAAAAAATAGTAAGTGATCGGACCAATTTTCAACCACTTGACCTGTGACCGGGGATCCAGGCTAGGGTTACTTCCAAGTTATCCATATGGCATTTGAAGAGCATTTCCCTAATTTGAAGAGTGATAATGAAGTTTTCCTTGGCATGAAAAGGTAGTTTTTGGATATCCTGTAGGCAGCTCAAGGAATCCGAAAGAATAAGGGACTTTGGAATATGATGAGAATGGATAAAAGCCACTGCTTCTAACAGAGACACGGCTTCCCCGGAGAAAACAGAGCTTCTCGGAGGAAGTTTAAAATTTAAAATAATTTTGTATTTCGGAACCCACACAGCACAGCCAACTGGTCCATCATCCTGAAGCTTAGAGGCATCGGTAAAAAATAGTAAGTGATCGGACCAATTTTCCTCAATAATGCTGTTGAATATGCTGTTTGCACCATGTTGATTTTTATATAGATCGAATTTAGCAACTGAGGGTTGAAATACTAAGCACTCATATTTGAATTCGAATAAGGGATTCCTACTGGTTTGTAGAATTGGGAAAGGGAGTTGCAATACTTTTCTATAGCTATTTATTAATAATGGGGGTGTTTTATGGGTCCAGAACGCAGATATTGCGACCAGCTCGTTGAGTGAATCCAGAATAGGAATAATGGGATGGGACGAAGTTTGAAGGACTCTAGATAGAAATCGATCGGATAAGAACTGTCTTCGCAAGGCGTATGGTGGGTCCAAGCATTCAACCTGTAGTGCCCTTGTAGGTGATGATTTCATAGCACCAGTGATTATGCGGAGACACTTGGCCTGGATTTTATCCATTTTCGTTAACGCGATTTTGCTGCATGGTTCTAGCACAAAGCTGCAATAGTCGAAATGGCTTCTGATTATGGCATTATATAAGAGTTTTTGATTATATGGATGTGAGCCCCATCTAACACCTGATAGTGCTCGTATAATATTTATATTTTTCTCAGCCTTTTGGCAGATATAATTTAAGTGGTGTATTCCTGACAGTTTAGGGTCCAAGATGACGCCTAAAAATTTAATCTTATTTCTAATGGGGATTCTCTCATTATTTACTTTGATCACTATATCTGGGGTGAGTCTACGCCTAGTAAAGATAATAATATTGCTTTTTTCAGCTGACAGAGACAGACCATGCTCCGAAAGCCAAGTATCGAGATAGAAAAGGGCAGAGTTAAGGGATTGCGAGCAATCTGAAAACTGTTTGGAAGAGGAATATAAGACTATGTCATCAGCGTATTGCAATATTTTGCAGAAACAATTTACAGAGAACTCAAGATCTGCAGTATATAGACTATACAAAGTGGGGCTTAGAACTGATCCTTGTGGTAAGCCTTTCCACACATGGAGGGGTTGTTTGAGTGTACCGTTGCAACGGATTAGTATAGAACGCCCCATATACATGTTGCAAATGACATTAACAATCCTCACAGGGATACTCAGATTAAGCATTTTCTGCCTGAGTATTGGAAGATCTACGTTGTCGTATGCTACCTGGACATCAAGAAAGACGCCCACCACATGTTCGCCTCGTGTTAGTGATACTCGTATGTCTGAGGTAAGTATGCTTATGCTATCTGAAGTGCCCATACCTTTCCTAAAACCAAATTGGGATTTAGGTAGAATGTTCTTATTTTCTAGGATCCATTCTAGTCTAAGTTTGAGGAGATGTTCCATTATTTTGGCGAGGGTTGATGATAAAGCTATGGGTCTGTATGACTTAGCGTCGGTTGGATCTTTCGAAGGTTTCAAAATAGGAATGACAATTTGGGTCTTCCAACTGTCGGGAATATTTCCAGAGATAAAAATTTGGTTTAGAATATTAAGGAAAAATAATTTAGTTGATTTAGATGAATGGGTGATAAAAGAATATGGGATACCGTCCTCTCCAGGAGTCGAATCCCGCAAGTGGTCAAGAGCACAGCATAATTCTTCATAACTAAAAATGTTATTCATACTTTCAGATTCATCTGGCCGAGATACGTATCCTCCGATACCGTTCTGCGTATGTGTTGATAAGCTGAGTAATTTCATGTTTTTTTATTTTTGATGTTTCTAGTGTTCCATTGAATCACATTGTGATTCGCCATACTGTAAAATTTTGATGATAGCAGAACTAATTTGACCCTGCAGGGATTCTAGAACAGTGTACGGTAATATGTCAGAAAACTTGGCAATCAAGTTAATTAACATTTTTGTAATCAGATCTGCCAGGTTATCATCCCCGGGAGGAGATGAGAGGGTGGAGGGGTTACCTAAGGCACAGCCATTAGGCATGCTAGATTGAGGAGTGGCCGTTAAATCTCTGTGTGCTTGAACATCGTACGACTTACCAGGCGCCGGCCTGGGGCGTCTTTCGATAAACACCGTTTTACGGTATGACGTTGTAGGGTGGTTTTGGGACGGAGAAGTAGGATGTGAAACTCCATTAGACAGGGGATTCTGGTTTGTAGCGGGTGCCTTAACTGTGTCTGCATATGTTGTGCGGACAGGACGAAACCTTCTCGCAGCTTCCACATAACCAAGATTTTCTTCAGCCATTACCAACTTTATAGATCTCTGACGGGAGAACTCTGGACATCTGGGATCCGTCGCAGCATGAGGCCCAGAGCAGAATAGGCAAGAAACTTCCGAGTCTGGAACGCTACATTCAGATTTAATGTGAGGTTGAGCGCAACGGGCACACCTAGGGTTAGATCGGCACTGGTCCATAATATGTCCAAATCTGCAGCATTTGTTGCACTGAATAATGGGGAGTTTATACAGATCTACGGGCATGGACATGCTGAATATGAATACATTTTCAGGTAATTTCTGACCTAAGAATGTGAGAACAACTGTGGATGTAGGCTCCCATGAGGTTTTACCTTCAGCACGTTTTTTGGAGTTGAGTCTCCTGGCTTTGATTACTGGACCCGACCCAAGCGGGCACTCGATTGCCTCTATCAGTTCCTCCAGAGTCCACTCCAGAGGGATATTGCGAACTATACCCATGCGTGAAACTTGAAATCTGGGAATGCTTGCAGCAAGGTTGTTCGCTGCAAGAATTGGGCTTTCCATAAAAGTGTTTGCATCCCGAGCAGACAAAAAATAAACTGCTAGCTTGCCTTTGCCTGTGCTCTTGATTTCCTTTATTCCAGATAATTTGCCATTGTAAATGGCTTGGGCAATTTTTAGACCCTTCATATTATAGTTGTGATCAGACTCTGTGCGAGTGACTTGGACCATGAAAGGTCCATTGTCTGTCTCTGAATATGTAAGGCCATTTTCAAAGCCGGGGCGGGTATATGTATGCTGGACTGATGCATTGGGGGGAGACGATTTTTTCCCACTGGGGTCTGAATTATCGCTAACGTCTACCAGATGACGCTTAAGGGGCCTTTGGGAATCTACAGTAGACGCAACAGTCGTGTCCAAACTAGGACCTCTATCTGGAGGTTCCTCCTCCTCAATACTCGACATCACGGAACGTTCACACCACAAACACTTACCTGCAGGCAGTAACTATTTCCACCACCAACACAAAAATTAAATTCTCAATGAGAAATCGCTGAAAATCTATGTTTTTTCTGAAATTCTAACCCGGGCACGTGTGTCAGATAACGCAAGAACAGGCAGAATCTCGGGCCAAACAAACAAAAACAAAATGAATGTCACTGTCACTCACTGATGTGACAGTTAACTGTCATATTGGGTGTGTTCCGTATCGCGCTCAAAGCGGTCACAGCGTTCACGACGCTCATAAGTGTCGCGTATCGATTGTTACTATTTGTTACGGTCACGATCGTGTGAGCGCGTTTTTGATTCGGAACGATCATAAGCACGCTCACGGTGCCAACTCTATAAACTGTCAAACTTTTTCTATTCTATATAAATTAATGGCTTCTGTCTTGGACACTTCGCCAATATCAAAGTACGGGCCACAGGCCTGCAAGTTGTTCGGTAATAAAGGTAAATGTACGGTGTAAATGGTTAATAAAATAAAATTGAAGAGACTCAACAAACGTCAACGTCCATCTTGGGCGACGGCCATTGAGATTCCGTCAAACTTTTTCTTTAAATTGGGAATCGTCCTGTCAATTATATTGTCAAATGTCACTTTGACGTTTGCGCTCAAAGCGCTGTGAGCGTGATACGGAACGCACCCATTGTCAAAACAAAACCATACATGCTGTTTTTTTTTCGCTGTTCAACATAATGACCACTTATACCATAAAGCCAGACAAATTATTATAACCATCGATTCTGGTGCTGGTACTGGGAATGCTGCAGTAGGGGAGATTTAGGCCCGGTTCCTATATCCACGAAACGCCTCGTTTTGCATACGGACGGTTGATTTTTGACATTTGTTCCATAGAGAATCTGTCAAATTTTAACTGTCCGTAGGCAAAACGAGGCGTTGTTAAGCTTTGGTTTCCTAGGACAGCGGTGCCATAATATAGCGGCGATAATACAGCGGTGAGTGACGTCACTAGAACATTGTCTATGTAAATACAATGGCGCGGTTTCCTAGAGAGCGGTACTCGACACCGTAGCGTCAAAATCATTTGCGAGACGGCCGTAATGGCGGTGTTGGATAGTTCGCCGACGTTTTTTCTCGATAGCGGTGAAGCCATTTTCATCAGTGTTGCCGTTTGGTTCCGTTTTACGGAACTTTTCTGTCGAAAATTGGAACTTTTCAAGGCTGCCATTGTAATTTTCAAGACAATTGACCTGACAACACTACTGATGAACATACATCAGCTGATTTTCATAGAATATTGTATTGTTTTGATCGGCCGGAGGACGAACAAAATGAGTTCCAACTCCTACTGGACCAGCGAAGACGACGAAGTTTTAATAGATTTCGTACGTAAAGAATTGCAAAAACGATTTTTTTATTGACTTACCTAACAAATATACACAGTTTTTGCTCTGGGCTTATCGGATTTCTGTGTCTATTGTAAGTTTGTATATCAATTCATCTTTTATATGATTCAGTACATAATCAAACAGTTCTGGCGTAAGCCGAAAGTATTCCCTAAATTTGTCTTCGTTGCTCCGTAAACGGCGACGTAGGTACCAAAATCTCGAATGCACCGAGCCACGAGATTTGAAGATACCTCCTTCCTCCATTCGTCTGTCTTCCTCTTCTGATCTTCTGATGATTCATCCTCCATGAAAATTATAAGAGCTAAATCGAGGTCGTCCATTGCATAATTCAATGAGCAAATAAAACACTTGAATGTTTTGACAGTATCAATTTTGTATTGAGGGCGGGAAACGCGAAGATGACAGCACCGTAAAGACGGCCGTGGAACTTTACACATGTCACGGCCGTAAAGGCGGCCATCTTTTTATGTCCGCAATCTTGCCGACGTAAAAAGACGGTATGTGACGGCACCGCTGTCCTAGGAAACCAAAGCTTTAATGAATGACCGGCACTTGACATTTGCCAGTTGATGTTTAGTGATGAGGCAAAGGAGCATCCTATTTCACATTGTGCGAGTTTTAACCTTGTTTTAACGAATGGCGAATCATAGATTAGGCTTAATACGTTTTTATGGTAATGAAAAATAGGACACAAGTGGTCATATTTGACGATATTCTTTTACCTCTTTTCTAAACTCCTTATATTCCAAACTAGCTTCTGCCCGCGTGGAATTAGGTTATCGCGTTCTCGCGGGAACCATGCGTTTTTCCGGGACAATAAGCCCATGTCCTTTTCCGGGACCCCAACTATCTCCATGCCCAATTTCATCTCAATCGGTCCAGCGGTTGAAGCGTGAAGTGGTAACAGACAGAGTTACTTTCGCATTTATAATATTAATATTGGACTTCTTCCAAATCGTTAGAGCCGTTTCTTAGATCGCTTGTGTAAATAAATAGAGATCACATTCTAAATCATTGGAGCCGACCCCCAGTGCAAATTAGGTATTTCATGACATAACTTTTGATTTTAATTTGCAACGCCATGCAGCTTTCCTCATGATAGAGTATATGTAGATGTTTGTGCTTAACTGACTAAAAACAAAACCAAATTTTAAAATGTTCAGTATTTTTCTTTATTAACGTAACAGTAAGCTAATAAAGTTACGAGTAAGTACTATAATAAAAATGGCATACAAAGAACAGTCTCTTCTATAGCATTCAGTGCCAGAAAACCGAGAGAAATGTTAATTTTTTTGTATGAAAATAGAGTATGTAGGCACTGAAAAAATTACAATACAAATGAAATAGACACTTTTTCGAGATCGCTGCTCGCGCGTTGTTTTCAACATGGCACTAAAAAATTAATACATTAACATACATTTATGACAATAGCTTAAAATAAGTGAGAACAGTTTTTCGTTACCTATTATACTCCTAATAGGCGGTCTATAACTAAGAAACAACCAAACCAAGATAAATGTTTTATACAAAAATAATTACTTACTACTTCAAAAAATACCTTAAAACCTAGTACAGGACCCAGCCATAAATAACGCACATCGGTCTTTGGATAGTCGCTATTTTCGGTTTCTCAAGGTAGGGTTGTCACGTCTGTCACACTCATGTCACTGAGGTGAACTCATAAAGTACATACATTGCAGCAGTGGTATTGCGTTTGGCCATTCAGTGCTAGCGGTACGCCAAAAAAGCTGCAAAAGCATGAAAATCGGAACGATTGATCTTGAGTCACATCCAATATCCTATATACGAGGATGTTTGTACACTTGTAAATGTGTGTGTACCACCTGCGCGGGCCAATGATCCACTCTTTGGGCGCGAGTTCAGGCGGTTGATTCCGTTGGTCCTTACTGTCGCGGATCCACGCGATGTGTTACTAACTCATTGGTATGCTTTCTTGTCTATGCCTGTTGTACGACGTGTACTGTATAATCTGTGTCACCTGTCATAGCGCTGTCTATGGGGTGAAAAGAGCGCGTATTATAGAGGGAACTTATTGGACGATTGGAGAGGAAAATGCAGGTAAAATCATGATTGATGATGAGTTGCCGCCTGCCGGCTGGCGAGAGGTGAGAGAAGAATCACTGGTGAGTGTTTGCTTCTGTACCATATCTGAAAGGAACCTATGTATGTTCTAGTACGGCCCTGGTTGTGGTCTTGGCTCAAACGCGGTCTGATGCCTATTTGCGACGATGACTGGAGGAAACTTCGGCATCGGTGGGGTTGCAAGCCCCTAGGTTCTGTTGACACGATGGCCTTGGGAAACCTTGGCGTCGAAGGTGAATCCTTGTATGTCTTCAGAACGGCATGACCACTATTTGGAGGATTTGGGGCGGCCTATAAGGGGAAGGTAGGAGGGTCAGCCGGTCAATAGGATAAAAGGCATCGTGGAGTCCTGGCTGTCTGACTATTGGGTGCCGCCTCAATAGCCGAGACGGGGTCAATGAAGCGGTGTCTCCTATTGCACCCACGTTGGTTGAAAGGAAACGTGTGACAGCTCTGGATCTGAGCCATGGGTGCGGCATCCCATGTGTGTCGGATGGGGCTGCCACACCGCGCAAGCGGCAGGTTTCTCCAACGTGGTATTTGGTCATGCCAAGAGTCTCCATCCGAGCACCTGTAAGGCAGGAACCTAGCGGTTGTGTTGAGATTACAGCTATGACCGAGTAGAAACTATCTATCCCAGGTTTATGTTGCTATGTGTATCCCACTGTATTTACCCATGATTATAATTTCTCTTATTGTGTATGTGAATAAACCATTATTCCTATAGCGAAGCAGATCCGAATATCTTCACGACACTTACCGTCATTTGTTTCATCCGGAGATGGAGAGTGGATCGTTGGCCCGCGTAGTGTGGTACACACACATTCACAGAAGTACAGACGTCCTCTCACGCAAACATTGACTCTTCATTAGAATTGTGTTATAAATCGTGCTTTTGTATTATAGGCCGTGTCCGCCTAAATCACAACATTTAATAGTACTACCAGGGAGAACTATTAAATGTTGTGATTTAGGTAAGCAAATTAGTTTGTGTGACACTCCCACGGTTCGCGGGCGGCGGGGATGCAGGACAGAGGGATGGAATGAAGTGTGCGGGCGACGGGGCTGTCATTCGTGGAGCGTCACTAGCGTCGGTCGGCCGCCGTCGCAGCTGGCGGTGACTTGTGTATATGGACACGAGATTGACACGCAACGATGACGCACAAATTCAACGTGCTCCCCTGCCGCCCGACCGTCTGTTCCCCCCAGGGAGGGTCGGGCGCGACGTCGACGACCCATAGGGTACACGGCAGCTTACAGAAATGATACAACAGTGGCAGAGTCTATACTGTAGTGCGTGCTCCGAAACCCGGGCTAACACTAGATCGACATCTAGCGGCCAGTGGCTGAACCCCGATTACCCGACCGTTTAGCAGTTGCTACCGCTACTTGAAGCTAGATGGCGAGCCAAACGCAAAGTGTATTTCTAAACAATTTACAACTAATATTAAAACCAGAACTCTTTTTTGAAATCCTCATATTACCACATATTACAGAGAGACTTCGGGTTGTAAGTTGTAAACTGTTAAGCAATAAAATATGCTTTGCGTTCGGCTCGCCATCTAGCTTCAAGTAGCGGAGCAACTGCTAAACGGTCGAGTAATCGGGGTTCAGCCACTGGACGCTAGATGTCGACCTAGTGTTAACCCGGGTTTCGGAGCACGCACTACAGTACAGACTCTGCCACTCTTCTTGTATCATTTCTCTATGACGGCTGTCAAAAATATAAATCGCTTACATAAATCAACTACTTATCAGTTATTCCTATGATTAATTGGTAGCACAACGTGACCGTCAAGAAAGCGTACACGTCGCGTTCCCGCGGGGACTGTGCTTTTCCCGGATAAAAAATGGCCTATGTCCTTTCTCGGGACTTCAACTATCTTCTTACCAAATTTAATCAAAATCGGTCCAGTAGTTTTTTCACGTGATGCGCGCTCAAATAGACAGACAAACGGACAAAAAATCTAAAAACTGTTGGAATGTGTTCTGTTATCGATTCAAGAAACGCCAGCCAATACCTATTGCGTAAATGCGCTACGCAATAGGTATTCGTACAACCAAGGTAGGTTAATCTATCTATCTTCTTCTTCTATCTATCTTCTATACATATAATAATGCTAAAGAGGGTCGAAACTCTGTACATCGGAGATATCCGATAAAAGTTGGCTGGGGATGATTAGAATCGATAACAGAACACATTCCAACAGTTTTTAGAATTTTTGTCTGTTTATTTGACCGCGCATCACGTGAAAACTATTGGATCGATTTTACTTTATGTCCGGGAAAAACGCATAGTTCCCGCGGGAACGCGATAACCGAATTCCACGCGGACGAAGTCGCGGACAAAAGCTAGTGCAGAATATTGGGAATATCGGCAGATATATCGGGTAGGTAAATCATATCGTGCTATGAACTATGAAAGCGACTCGTGAACATCTCAAAATGTCTACGACCGAGCTTGGTACAGTCAAGTTCACCAATATGTACACACTTTGGCATCTTCGTTAAGATAACGGTACAAATGAATGTCCTTCAACATATTAATAAACTCCACTGTAATAATGCGCCACATTTGTAAGGCTTCACGGTTTCACTACAGGATGTATACGCATGACATGTTGTTTTAAACTATTTGACCAAGCTGCCTTATAGTCACAGATATCACACTTGTATGGCTTCTCTCCAGTGTGTGTCCTCTCGTGTTTTAGTAAATTACTTTTCTCGCTGCATGCATAATTACAGTGTCTGCATTTGAAAGGCTTCACACCGGCGTGTACACTCATTAAATGGACCTTTAAACTAATTGAGTGAGCTGCCTTATACTCACATATATCACACTTGTATGGCTTCTCTCCAGTGTGTGTCCTCTCGTGTATAAATAAAGTACCTTTCTGGCCGCAAGCATAATTACAGTGTATGCACTTGTATGGCTTCTCTCCAGTGTGTGTCCTCTCGTGATTTAGTAAATTACCTTTATGGCTGCATGCATAATTACAGTGTCTGCATTTGAAAGGCTTCACACCGGCGTGTACGCTCATTAAATGTTTCTTTAAACTACTTGAATCAGCTGCCTTATAGTCACAGATATCACACTTGTATGGCTTCTCTCCAGTGTGTGTCCTCTCGTGTATAAATAAAGTACCTTTCTGGCCGCAAGCATAATTACAGTGTATGCACTTGTATGGCTTCTCTCCAGTGTGTGTCCTCTCGTGATTTAGTAAATTACCTTTATGGCTGCATGCATAATTACAGTGTCTGCATTTGAAAGGCTTCACACCGGCGTGTACGCTCATTAAATGTTTCTTTAAACTACTTGAATCAGCTGCCTTATAGTCACAGATATCACACTTGTATGGCTTCTCTCCAGTGTGTGTCCTCTCGTGTCTTAATAAAGTACCTTTTTCGCCGGATGCATAAGTACAGTTTCTGCATTTGAAAGGCTTCACACCCGCGTGTACGCTTATTAAATGTTGCTTTAACCTACTTGACCGAGCTGCCTTATACTCACAGATATCACACTTGTATGGCTTCTCTCCAGTGTGTGTCCTCTCGTGTCTAAATAAAGTGCCTTTCTCGCCGCATGCATAATTACAGTGTCTGCATTTGAATGGCTTCACACCAGCGTGTACGCTCATTAAATGTCGCTTTAAACTACTTGAATTAGCTGCCTTATACTCACAGATATCACACTTGTATGGCTTCTCTCCAGTGTGTGTCCTCTCGTGTCTTAATAAAGTACCTTTCTCGCCGCATGCATAATTACAGTGTCTGCATTTGAAAGGCTTCACACCAGCGTGTACACTCATTAAATGTTGCTTTAAACCACTTGAATGAGCTGACTTATAGTCGCAGACATTACACTTGTATGGCTTCTCTCCTGTGTGTGTCCTCTCGTGTTTTAGTAAATCACCTTTCTGGCTGCATGCATATTTACAGCGTCTGCATTTGAAAGGCTTCACACCAGCGTGTATGCTCATTATATGTATCTTTAAAATATTTAAACGAGCTGCCTTATAGTCGCAGGCATTACACTTGTATGGTTTCTCTCCAGTGTGTGTCCTCTCGTGTTTTAGTAAATCACCTTTCCGGCTGCATGCATGATCACAGTGTCTGCATTTGAAAGGCTTCACACCAGCGTGAGCGCTCATTGAATGTTTCTTTAAACTACTTGAATGAGCTGCCTTATAGTCGCAGGCATCACACTTGTATGGCTTCTCCCCAGCGTGTGGGCTCACGTGTCGTAGTGTGGCTGCGTGGCTCGCGGCTGCGCGTGCGCCGGGCACGCGGCGCGCTCGGTCTGTAACAAACTGACCACTTCAACTGACGCCAAATATCGCGCCGCTATCCCCGCGGCCGCCCGACTGCACTCGTCGCATCACAAGAGATGAAATTTACTATACATCCAGATACATCTTTTACTATGACATAATATTTATTTATTTAATACATTTACAGTACAGACCGAAGCGCCATGTAAAGAAGTAACAATATACAACTTGAAATTTAAATATTTACAAAAACTGTCATAAGATAAAACCAATAAAACTTTCATTCATATTGACAAAATTTAAAATTTTTTGTAAGGCGTAATTCGAAAACCATTTCACAACACATCTGCCCATCTCCATGCAAATAGACTGCACTCTGGTACTGATTCCAGGAGCGCATTCAGCAGCTCGAGTGTGCAGCATCGGCAAGCAAATGGTAATAATCTCTTCATTTCTAATACTCTGAAAGACGGTCATTGTTTATCTGTGTAGTGGGATGAAAGCGTTCCATGGCAACCCTTTGTGGTCGTAAATAGAAGGATTCATATTCATCCTATACTATGGAACAAGCAATATTTGTAATCGTGTTCTCGAAAACGGCTCTAACGATTGAGATAAAACTAGGCATATACGGGTTTTGCTAGGAACCATTTCTAGGAAAATTCATTTTTAACTATTTTCACTCAAGCAAAGCTCCATTGCCCAGGTACTGTATAATTGTAACAAGAGGGTTTATCCCAAAAGTTGGCAACGTTGCATATAGCTGTCAAATTTTTCGCAACGTTGCCTACATTCAGAATAAGCCCTCTTAAAGTAGTGCCTGGGGTGCGCTTTGTGTGGCCGCCTCCTAGTGTGCGCGGTGGGCTGACGCGTCATGCAACTGCAGCAAATGCGGAGTCATGGGGTGTCAGCCCACGGCGACGGCGCAACCCGGGCAACGTGCTCGACGGACGGAGACGCGACATCTCTCATTAGGATGAAGCGGAACCGTCCGAAGGGCACGGCCAAGAGTCACACTCTTCCCCTCCCCCTCCTATCCCTACCCCACCCCGCTTGCTCCGTCGGGAGGTCGGCAAGCCCCGCCCCTCATAAGGGCGGGGGGAGCGGGCCCTCCGACGGGGCAGGCAAAGACCCATCCTTAATCCCTCCTTATCCACACCCACACCCATCCTACCCAACCCTATCCCATCCCGAAGAGGCCGGCAGCCCCGGCGAGGAGCAAAGAAAATGAGTGAGGATAAAGAGATTCTACCCCAGGGGGGTACCTTAACAGGAGAATCCCCCCCTGAGTCCCGTGAGGACTCAGGCTGCCCTTCGTATTCTGGGGGGGGGCAAATTCGCACTCCACCAACCAACAACAACAACGACGACCACGGCAAGGTTAACGGACGAAAAGGAAAAGATCACAGGTGAGGACCTTTCAGAGGATGCCTTGGCTGATGATCTAGAAAGGAGTCTATCCCTCGACGAAGTAGAGGCTGACATAGAATATCTACTTTCAGAATCAAGCAGCGCCCAGTCCGCACCTGAAGCTTCTGGCTCAAACCCCAAGAGGGCAGAGATCGAGAGGCCGACGGAGTGGATGAGCAACGCACAATGGAGGAAATACAAGAAGAAGTGGAAGAAACAGAGGATGCAAGAGGCCAATCCCGATCCAAATCTAGCAGCGACTAACCTCGCTGCGGGACGCGGACAGGGAGAGGCCTCTGCACGCCCACAGAAGTTGAAGAGGCAGTCGACGGACCCGGAAGAGCGTCGCCCAGCGAAGCGTCAGAACACGGGCGGTGGCGGTCCAAGGGAATCTGCCAGGGAGCAGAGTGACTTGGCCGTCATCATCCGACGTGGTGATTGCGCCCCGCTGGACGACGCCGCCGCGGCCTACATAAGGACACGTTTGACGGAACACATGACGACGGCCTTGGGAACCTTGAGGACCAAGGAGGAGTTCCGAGCGATGGCCTTTGCAACCTCGGGGTTGGTGGCAGAAGGATTCTTCCTTGTGACACCACTGACCGAGGAGGCAAGGATATGGCTACTGGAGCTCAACCTTGGGGACTACGAGGGAACCAAGCTCGAAGTCAGGAAGCTCGCGCAAAGTAGGGTCACGGTCTGGTTACCCGGCGTAGAAAACAGGTGGGAGGACCCGTGGCCCTACATTGTAAAGCAGAATTGCTACCGGGAGGAGCTACGCCTCGACGAGTGGACGCTCATGCACAAGGACATCCTCCCTGCGCGGACACGCCTCGTGCTTGCAGCGCCAGAAGAGGTAGTAGCTCAACCCGTGTGGCTCAACTATCAGTTCACACAAGCGCTGGCAAAGCGTCTTCACACACCGAAGGATGCCGCGCCTAACAAGACACTGCTCCCAACACCCACACAGCAGCAGACGGAAACGGCTAGACCGGGATCGTCAAAGGAGACATCCAAACCGTCGAAGGTGGACTCGGCAAAACCGGGTACATCAACGACGGCCACAAACACGCACACCGCACACACTGGGAGGCTGGCACAAACTGAGCCACGCGGTCTGGATATGGGCCGTCGGGAGGGTAACAAGGCAACCCCCCGCACGGAGCACAGGTCCCACCGTACTGGCGAGGGGAGGGCCGCCTCTACCACACGCACACAGACACGCACAACAACACACGAGGGGAGGGCGGCCTCCACCTCACGCACACACCCCCATACAACAACACACCCCCGTTCGAGCCGGCCAGGGCAGGTGGAGACTAAACTCCCTGCCGGCCCAGAGTCGAGACACGGACGGGAATAATCCACACACACACACACACACACACACACATATCACATCAACCACACCAACAACATCTATACACAAAACAAAAACACACCACACTCATGAACAAAAAACAAACAAAAAAAAATAAAGATACTTCAATTGAACCTTCACCACTGCCGTGAAGCCATGGTGGAACTCTGCCGCTATGTGGTGGATGAAGGCATAGACATCGCACTACTACAAGAGCCGTACGTCTCAAATGGACGTGTGGCCGGCTTGAGCTCTCTGGGAGGCGAGCTCATATATCAATATGATGGTGAGTCAAATCCCAGAGTATGCATCTATGCCAGTAAGAGGGTGCGAGGACTAGGTTTAATAGCAACTGACTGTTACAGGGATCTTGCAACTATCGAGATCACACTGAAAAACGCAGATAAGAAAACTAAGGTGGCCATCGCATCGGCGTACATACCGAGCGAAACAGACTTCGAGCCACCGACAAGAGAGCTAGAAGAAATGATAGGAAGATATAGAGGTAAGGACATCGAAATTGTTGTAGGATGCGACGCCAACGCACACCACGTGGTTTGGGGAAGCACGAACTGCAACAAGAAAGGGGATCTCCTTTTAGAATTCATAGTCAGCTCGGAGATGGAAACGCTCAACCATGGAAGTGTACCCACCTTCATAAACCGGATAAGACAAGAAGTACTAGATATCACGTTTACGACGAACGAAATTAGCAAACTCATAAATGACTGGAGAGTTGATGAAGCGGACTCATTCTCGGACCACCGCAGGATCACGTTCAGCATAGTAGGGGAATTAGAGAAGATTCTTGTAAGAAACAAAAAGAAAACAGACTGGGTGACATTTGAAGAAGAAATCAGAAAATGGAAGCCAAGTCAGGAAAAGGAATATAGAACACCTAGCAAAATAGAAGAAGAGACAACAAGGCTAGGCCTCGCACTGAAGAAGGCCTACCACAAAGCATGTCCACTAAAAGAGCTGAGACCTGGGAAGGGACATCCATGGTGGAACAAGACACTAGAGAAGGACAGGAAAAGAACCCGAAGAGCACTCAGAGCAGCCCTCAAAGGGGGTAGCGAAGAGAGCTGGGCGAGCTACAGAGAGCTAAGGAACAAATATAGTAGCGATTGCCGCAAAGGAGACAGGGACAGCTGGAGAACGTTCTGCGAAAATACATGCAAATACTCAGACGCAGCCAGACTAGTAAAGACGCTCTCCGGCGACAAAACCTGCACACTGGGCAGCATCAGAAAAGGAACGGAACTCATAACAGAACCGAAAGAAATACTGAAAGAAATGCTGAGCATACACTTTCCGGAATGCGAAGCATACGAAGGAAATGATATAACGATACAACAGGAGAACCAAAATGATGAAGAAACTGTTAAATACGAAATTTCAGAAGATCAGATCACGTGGAGCATCAAATCTTTCCTGCCGTACAAGGCTGCAGGGCCAGATGAGATATTCCCAAAGATCTTACAAATAGCATCAAAGTACATCATAGCAGACCTCCAGAAACTGTACAATGGTAGCATAACCATCAACTACATACCAAAGTGCTGGAGGGAAGTCAGGGCGGTGTTCATACCCAAACCGGGCAAGAAAACCTACCAGGAAGCAAAATCCTTCAGGTGCATAAGCCTATCGTCCTTCATACTGAAGACGCTAGAAAAGATATTAGACAAAGAGATCAGAAGCAAAATAGAAATCAGTGATCACCCTCTGCACCCCAACCAACACGCCTACACTGAAGGCAAATCAACGGAAACAGCCTTACACAACATCATAACAAGGGCACAGAGGGCAATCAATGAGAAGGAATACGCACTGGGATGTTTCTTCGACGTGGAAGGAGCCTTCGATAGAGCGTCACCAGAGGCAATAGAGAGAACCATAAACAGAGAAGGCATACATAAAGGAATATCAGGGTGGATAAAACAGATGCTCAGACATCGACTGATAACAGCACAACTAGGCACAGAAAGTCACACGATAGTGGCAAAAAGGGGCTTTCCACAAGGAGGCTGCCTGTCACCACTACTATGGTGTCTTCTAATAGACGAATTGATACAGAAGATAAACAACATGAGGATATACACGCAAGTATACTCCGACGACGGGGTACTGCTCGTGGTAGGAAAAGTGCTAAGCGTGGTAAGAGACATAATGAACACAGGCATCATAACAACACTCCAATGGTGCAGAAGCAAAGGGTTAAACCTTAACCCAAACAAGACGAAGCTAACACTGTTCACGAGGAAGAGGCAATGCGCAATCTCACCAATTCAGATCGACGGCGTTGACCTAGAATTAGTAAAGGAAATCAAGTACCTGGGAGTGACAATTGATAAAACTCTCACATTCAGAAAACACATCGTGGACACATGTGCAAAAGCGAAAATGTCCATGATGCAATGTAGAAGAGCCATCGGAAGAACCTGGGGGATGAGCCCAGAGGTAGTCCTATGGATATACAAAGCAATTATAGTACCTAGAGTCACCCATGGAGCAATTGTATGGTGGCACAAAACAGCCACAAAAACAAACAAGAACGAACTAAACAAAGTTCAGAGACTAGCAGCATTAATGACAACGGGAGCGATGAGAACAACGCCCACAGCATCCTTGGAAATGATACTGGGCCTCCTCCCGCTGGACCTAATGGTTAAAAGGCGTGCCACAGAACAATGGTTTAAGCTTAAAAGCGAAGACCTATGGATAGGCAAACACACAGACAAGGGCCACACGGAAATAGACAATGAATACCTTTGTATTCATTGTCTATTTCCGTGTGGCCCTCAAACAAACGTCCTGCGCCTCCTTGTGAGGTCGTTGTTTGACAGGATCATCGACAGTTCATCTTTATGAACTGTCGATGATCCTGTCAAACAACGACCTCACAAGGAGGCGCAGGACGTTTGATAAGAAATACAGAGTACACATAGGATCCAGAACAGATTGGGAAGCCACTGACAGCAAATCGGCAACAGTGTGCTACACCGACGGCTCGAGGAAGGAATCCACCAAACTATCTGGGGCGGGTATATACTCGTACGTCAGACAGAGAAATGGGACGGAAACTGATGGCCATGAAGCTGGCCACCCCATTTTTGCTACCCACAAAAGGCATCGCTACATCGTTAGTTCATCGTTGGTTCACGTTAGTTCACATAGTTAAATCGTTAGGATCACATGACTTCATGGATTTTTTTCGAAATCTTTGTGGGGCGAGCCAGCTTCACGCTAGCCACCCCATTCAACAAATGTCCAAATTTTTTTCACTATATAGCTAGATAATCGTTAGTTCACGTAAGTTCACCATAAAATATCGTTAGGACCACATCGCAACATTTTTTTTTTAATTTTTGAAGTGTGGTGGCCGAGTTCACGCTAGCCACCCCACAGTCGCTATCTCAAAATAAAAATTACACGCGGTTTAGGCATCGTTAGTTCACGATAGTTCAGCCATCAGAAAGGTTAGGACCACATTAGATTAGCCAGAAAAAATTAAAACATAAATCTCTATCAGGAACAAATTTACCGCCATACGAAATGAAACCTTATTGCCACACTTTAAGGTTCACTTTCGTATGGCAACGAATTGCCAAATATTTGTGGGGCTGGCCAGCTTCACGCTAGCCACCCCATTCAACAAATGTCCAATTTTTTTCGCTATATAGCTAGATAATCGTTAGTTCACGTAAGTTCACCATAAAATATCGTTAGGACCACATCGCAACATTTTTTTTTAATTTTTGAAGTGTGGTGGCCGAGTTCACGCTAGCCACCCCACAGTCGCTATCTCAAAATAAAAATTACACGTGGTTTAGGCATCGTTAGTTCACGATAGTTCAGCCATCAGAAAGGTTAGGACCACATTAGATTAGCCAGAAAAAATTAAAACATAAATCTCTATCGTGAACAAATGTACTGCCATACGAAATGAAACCTAATTGTCAGACCTTAAGATTCAATTTCGTATGGCAACAGATTGCCAATTGTCAGTGACGGTTTGCTGACAATTAGACATTCTACGTCGTTATTCATAACTGCTCGGTGATTGACCTCCATCTTGCCTGATGGAAAGTGACGATGAGACCTACGGTGTGGCTTACCGAGTCAGTTATACCTATTCACGCAGGCATGAACAAACAAAGGAAGACGGCAGTTGAATGGAGGTATGTATGTACAGCATTTAGATCAGTCAGTATGCGAAAGTAACTCTGTCTGTCTGTCTGTCTGTTACCTCTTCACACTTCAACCGCTGAACCGATTGAAATGAAATTTCGCACGGAGATAGTTGGGGTCCCGGTAAAGGAAATAGGCTACTTTTTATCATGGAAAAACCCATAGTTCCTGCGGGAACGCGATAACCGGTTTCCACGCGGGTAGAGTTGCGGGTAGAAGCTAGTAATATTATAAATGCGAAAGTAACTCTGTCTGTCTGTCTGTTACCTCTTCACACTTCAACCGCTGGACCGATTTCGATGAAATTTGGTATGGAGATAGTTGGAGTTCCGGGAAAGGACATAAGCTACTTTTTATCCCGGAAAAACGCATAGTTCCTGAGGGAACGCGATAACCGAATTCCATGCGGGCGAAGTCGCGGGTAGAAGCTAGTTTTATAACAATGAAAAATGCTTTATTTCTGCTTAGATATTAATTTCGTAGGTCTTCAGCAGTAAATGTTGGTATGAACTATTATGACTAAAATCAATAAAATGCAGTTTTTCAATATGTACAATTCATTTTTTAAAACGCTAGTTTAATTCCCGGATTGAGTACTAGTTTTTTTAATCTATGAATGTAATTTAACTAGTCACTAAGTCGGGTATTACCCGGGTTTCAGATTGCACCGGTTTTTGCATTCCCTAATATATACCTACTAACATGGAAGTAAGTACATAATAATAAATATGATACATCCATAGTAATATATTAATCCATGTCCATATTAATATTAAAAATGCGAAAGTAACTCTGTCTGTCTGTCTGTTACCTCTTCACGCTTGAACCGCTGGACCGATTTGGATGGAATTTGGTATGGAGATAGTTGGAGTTCCGGGAAAGGGCATAGGCTACCTTTTATCCCGGAAAAACGCATAGTTCCCGCGGGAACGCGATAAAAAATTGGCTTTGTCCTTTCCCGGGACCCCAACTATCTCTCTCTATGCCAAATTTCAGAGACAGAGTTACTTTCGCATTTATAATATTAGTATGGATGTGTTTGTGTATTATTTATTTATATGTATTTATGTAACTACCTATATTTGTTCAATACACCTCTGTGGAAACTACGGGCCTAACGAAAATGTCCGGGGCTCAATGTTTCCGTTTCCGTAGCCAGCGGTGGCGCGGGCGCGGGGACAGGGTGCGGGAGGGGCTTGCCGCTATGCGGGGGCAAATACTCTGCTAGACACTCCCGCGCAGTGTTGCCAGTCCGTGCATTTTAGCACGGTTTAGCGTGCTTTTTTGAGTACGTGCGCTCGCCAAAAACGTGCCAAAACCGTGCTTTATTTTCCAGAAGAAACAAGCCGTATTTGCGTAAATTGGGTAATTTTAATACCAGGCGCGGTCCCAGACAAAGATTTGGGGGGGGGGGGGGTCATGTTAATATTGGGGGGGGGGGGTGAAGGGTGATCCCTAGAACCGCCACTGTTAAATACTTGCTTGGCTAGCTAACCACTCAATCGTATGATATATATGACATTGAACAGAGCGGCTCTAGCCCATGTGGCGCCCGTGTGCAACCAGTACCTGGTTTCCTCTAGTAGGAGCGGGGTCAAAATGGAATATTTACAATTATATTTTCAAACGGAAATTCGGGTATCGGAAAGCAAAAAGTGTTTTTTAGTAAGGAAGGGGTTACAATTATAAAAAAATAACCACTTTGTAGTTCTTTTATAAATATTTAATAATAAAGTAAAAACTATTATATGAAGAGCAATTCATAGCTACGTCAATACTCAAGTGTCAAAAGTTCATTCTTACAGATTTTAGACTATAATTATTTATGACAAAAATAGAAAAAGGTATGCTATATTGGTTTGGGCATATGGAAAGGATGAATGAGAGAAGACTGACAAAAAGTATTTATATGGCTAGTGTGAATGGAGGTGCTGGAAGAGGAAGACCGAGGCGAATGTTCTTGGATCAAATTCAGGACAATCTGATTAAAGGCCAAGTCAAAAGTACTTTAAACCGACGAGCGTGTATGCGGAACGGGATGAAAGTTGAAGAAGCGAGAGAAGTATGCAAGAGTCGTAGCAAATGGAAAGAAGTTTCATTTTTCATTTAGAAATTTCTTTATTATATAATAATAATACAATTTTACGGAGTATAAAACTGCATGAGTACAATTAAATACGAAACAATAGTTACAAGGTTACTTTATCAGACTAAATCGCCTCTTAAAGTTTATACAGTTATTATTTTGTGTTTATGTACTAGTTTAATCAATATTATACAGTTTTCATTATTGTTTAAATAACAATTTACTTTTTTAACCTATGAACTTATTAGTATTAAGTACATTTATAAAATGGAAAGAAGTGGTCTCTGCCTACCCCTCTGGGAAAAAGGCGTGATATTATGTATGTATGTATGTATTATTTATTAAGTACGTATAGGTATGACACATATCAAGCAACGTCGCGGTACCTACATTACACTATCTAACAAAAAAATCAAATAAATAAGTATTTCGTTGTTCAAAGGTTAGGTACTTACCTACATACAAGTAAGACCTAAATAAATAGCTAAGTAGGTATACTAGCAAGAACATATTAAAGCATTTTAACTTACCGTTGCGTCGTTTGTTCCGCTTCCGCACTGCACTAGGAATCCGGGACACTTGTGTCCCGTGAGTGGGTACATAATAATCCATATCCATCCTAATATTATAAATGTGAAAGTGTGTTTGTTTGTTTGTTTGTCCTTCCTTCACGTCGAAACGACTGGACGGATTTGAATGAAATTTGGTATGGAAATAGTTTGGGACCCTGGGAATAACATACTACTACTACTACAGCCTATTTGCGTCCCACTGCTGGGCACAGGCCTGCCCTCATCATGAGAGGGTTTGGGCTAAGTCCCCACGCGAGCTCTGTGCGGATTGGGGACTTCACACATGTCTTTGAATTACTTCGCAGATGCGTGCAGGTTTCCTCACGATGTTTTCCTTTACCGAAAAGCTCATGGTAAATTCAAATTGAATTTCGCAAACTTAGAGGAGCCAGAATCGAACCCCCGATCCTCGGCATGAGAGGCGGTAGTTCGAACCACTAGGCCACCACGGTTCCTATCATATAACATAGGCTACTTTTTATCCCGGGAAAACGCAAAGTTCCCGCGAGAACGCTATAACCGAATTCCACGCGGGTGAAGCCGTGGGCAGAAGCTATTAGTATAACATAATTCTTGCGTGACTTAAAAAAAACCGGCCAAGTGCGTGTCGGGCCACGCGCAAAGTATAGGGTTCCGAAGTTGACGATGCCCACAGTACCTTTCTAAGACTTATTAGCATCTAGCTAGCCTGTGGTATGACGTGCCCGCCCGACGCCCCTGCCGCTCGAGAAAAATCATTGGTTTTTTAATCATTTCATAAGTTGGTCGACTATGACTCGTAAGTTTGTACAGCCTACTTAGCTGTGATAGTTTTCCTTTCAACTACGTTATATATACCATAACCGTGATTTTTTTCAGCCATCCAAATACCACCATTTAGCTGGCACTGAGGGGACACGTGACTAACAAAAAATAGCACTTTAAAGCTTAATATTTCACAAAGGCATCATTTAATCAAAAAATGGTTTTAACAAACCCACAATATTTCTTTAAGACCTATTCAACGATATGCCGCACCACGGGGTACGCAAGACAAAAAAAAAACATCCCCACTTTACGAGTAGGGGAGGTACCCCATAAAAAAAAATAGTACATTATTGCAGAGGCCGCCAAGTAGCGCTTTGCCGGACGAGTCAGTTAGAAGGCTGAGCGAAGCGAAGCCTTCTATTAGTACGAGTCCGGCAATTGCAATTGCGGCCGAGGTATATATAATGCTTTTCTCAAACAGCGAGGAAATACGTAAGGTTAGTCGGGGCAATTGCGCCAGGATGGGGTAAGTGCGCCTAACATAAATATATCGAAACCTATAAATATTACGCAACTAGTAGTTGGCTGTTTACAAGGCATAGGGGCGAAATAAATTTAGGCGCACTTACCCCACATCAGTATTTACTACTTCCATGATCGTGGATGATTTGGCCATAGAAGTTGTACTTATTACCTCCATGGATTTGTCAGTTTCGGTTTCGGGGCAAGTGTGCCAGGATGGGGTAAGTGCGCCTAACATAAATATATCAAAACCTATAAATATTACTCAACTAGTAGTTGGCTGTTTACAAGGCATAGGGGCGAAATAAATGTAGGCGCACTTACCCCACATCAGTATTTACTACTTCCATGATCGTGGATGATTTGGCCATGGAAGTTGTACTTATTACCTCCATGGATTTGTCAGTTTCGGGGCAAGTGCGCCAGGATGGGGTAAGTGCGCCTAACATAAATATATCGAAACCTATAAACATTACTCAACTAGTAGTTGGCTGTTTACAAGGCATAGGGGCGAAAGAAATTTAGGCGCACTTACCCCACATCAGTATTTACTACTTCCATGATCGTGGATGATTTGGCCATGGAAGTTGTACTTATTACCTCCATGGATTTGTCAGTTTCTCTACAGAGGTGTCTCAAATAGCAAGCGAATTAAAAAAAACACACACACGACAATAATGTTTTTGCTGGCCAAGGCCGGCAATGGACAGCCTCGCGTCTTCTTTTTTTGAAAGTAACACGAACATTTCCGAGCATGTTTGAGAAAAATATATTGTACCACTTTGTCAGCGTAACTAATATGTATATTCATGCCAAATTACAGCTTTCTAGAACTAAGCATCTCCGAGCAATAGTGCGGACAGACGGACGGACGGACGGACTGGACATGGCGAAACTACTAGGGTTCCTTGTGGACTTCGGAACCCTAAAAAAGGTACGTCCGGCTGGCTTTTAGTGTAAAAATGGCCGGCTTTTTTCTGGGCAGAGTCCGGCTTTTTCATTTTTGGAGGTGGCAACCCTACGCAAATAAATAATAACAATGAAAATATGATTTAGACGCATCAGCGAATTGCTGCCTGTCTAAAATTAAATAAATAAATATTACTTCTCATCTCATGCAAACCGACTTAGATAAGTAGGTAGGTATGCCAAACATTTTTTGAGGTCGGTGCCAGTCGGTCGAGGTTGGTCCTTGCTTAGTTAGCTACTTAATTGCTAACTATCTACGAGTACTTACCTGCAATCTCTTACTGCTTTACATGATTATCAAAGTCGTTTTCTTCATTGATGACAATCGAGTTCGTTTTGAAAAGCTTTAGTTGCCTTTGCCACCAATTCTCGACATCCTGTCCTATCTTCGGATTTGCTCAGTGGTCATAACTGGGAGGCCTATGAGAGCATCATTACATATCAGGATTCTAACATTCACCCACGCCGCACCATCTGGCACCGACCTCAAAAAATGTTTTGGCGTAGGTAACCTACCTTCTTATCTAAGTCGGTTTGCTGGTATGCGATGAGAAGTGTTAAGTATTTGTGCCTTTTTGAAGTCGGTTTAAAACTTACATTATGGCCAAGGTGTGACGTACAAAATATTATTATAATTAGTCCGTCAATCAATAAAATATTGGACACGTATTTTCTCTTTTGTCAATCAAACAAAAAATAACAAAGATACAGCGTTCGAAAGTGGAGGCTTTTGACGTCACATTAATTGAGTAAAAAGTTTAGCTACCCAAGTGTGACGTCACGCGAGAGTTTATTATATCTTCATATTTTTTGTTTAATTGATTACCGAAAATCGAATTCCCAATCTCCAAGTCCATTGTTTCCCGCTGATAAATCCTATCCTACTAATATCATAATTGTGAGATGATGTTTGGATGTTTGTTACTCATTCACGCAATAACGGCTGAACGGATTTAGATAAAACTAGGCGTACAGATAGATAATGATCTGGATTAGACATAGGATACTTTTTATCCCGGAAAAAGACCGGGAACAGGAATTCTGGAGCCTTTGCGGACGAGGTCGCGGCCAGAATAACGGTAGCGTACGGATACATAAAGATCTGGATTGAGACATAGAGCTCTTTTTATCTCGGGAAAACATCGGGAACCGGAATGCTGGAGCATACGCGAATGAAGTCGCGGGCAGAAGCTAGTATAGTATAGATTTAGGACAACTTACACAAAAAGCCAAATTAGTTACTTAGGTGTACTGTAGTTCTCCCATAAAATACTACGTCAATTGGTGAAAACCGTTTAAAAATCCATTGGGTAGTTTTTGAGTTTTTTTTACTACTGAGGCTGGCAAACAAGCAGGTGGGTCACCTGTGGTAAGTGATCACTGATCACCACCGCCTACATACACCCGCAGCACCATGGCAACTGCAGATGCGTTGCCATGTGATTACCCCGGCTGTCTTACCCTCCGGACCGGAACACAACAGTGCAAACACTGTTATTTGGCGGGGGATTAATGGGTAAGACCGTGGTAGCTATCCGGACGAACCTGCACGAGGTCCTACTACCTCAAAACCACCAGTTTAC
Source organism: Aethes cnicana (assembly GCA_963971205.1). NCBI lineage: Eukaryota > Metazoa > Arthropoda > Insecta > Lepidoptera > Tortricidae > Aethes > Aethes cnicana. The sequence continues at coordinate 1,112,457 of OZ020299.1, read as the reverse complement.
CACGAGCATACAGACAGACGCGAGGGGAGACTTTGTTTTATAATTTAAAAAAAATGTGTATGTACAGATAGGCATTAATATAACTTCGACCATATGCTTAAACTCGTAACTCAGTTGGGAGTGTTTAGGTAGGTATGTAGGTACTATTGACCCTCCTAAGTTACATTTTCGTAATGTGTCCAAGGCCTCCATTATGCTAAAGACGAGCGCTGATAAATGTTTAATGAATGAATGGTTTATTTATTTCGAACACACACAGTCGGACCATGTCACAAAAAATAAAAATAAGTTCCGGCATCAATTACAAAAATTTAAGTAAATTCAAAGAAATAAATTAAAATACATTAAATTTGTAACATTGATATTTGATACTATAAGATCAAACAAAGCAAAATTCAATCGCGCAGGGTCGCGGGTCCACCTGTCTGCCTGCGCGGACCGGTGGTCGAGGGGTTGAGAGTGTCGCTCTCGACCCCTCGACGCTCGCCCGCCCCGTAAGCGGGACCCCAACTATCTCCATACCAAATTTCATCGAAATCGGTTCAGCGGTTGAAGTGTGAAGAGGTAACAGACAGACAGACACAGTTACTTTCGATTCTTTCTTTTGATCTAAATGCTGTACATAGGTACATACCTCCATTCAACTGCCGTCTTCCTTTGTCTGTTCATGCCTGCGTGACATAGACATATATAATACTTCGTATAGACCGGGTCTACGCACATGACATATAAGCCCACTTTGTTGGTGCCCAAAATTGCCCAATCCAAGTTTGGTCACCAATCGTGACACAGTGCTCAGCGAGACACCAGCGCGTGCGGATGTCAAACAACATATACGCAACCCTTAAAAAATGCCGACTTGCGTGATAAAAGGCTGCAGAAATCACGTAGGCAAAGTGAAAAAGTGTCATGAAATATCGTTTCATCGGTGATTAACATTACCTTGTGTTTATTCCATCAATCGAAATATTTTTGTTAACAATAAATTTATGACACGACGTCGCCATATTTACGCCATGTTACGGAGTTGCCATAGTTACGGAGACTGCTTGTTAAAGTAACCTTGTAAGGACGTCATTTTTACACATGAAGAATTTCACGTGAGATGTTTAATTTGGACTTCTAAGAAAATATAAATAAATAATTATTATGTCAATAAATAAACAAAAGTTGATTTATGAATCATGTTTTATTAGAAAAAAGGATATTACAGCATTCACGTCGCTTGTACTAAATAAAATAAAAAAGTCAGCAACACCTCTCGTTACGTCACTGCGAGGTTATAGCGCGCAAAACATTCTCGTAGTTCATGCAGTTGACCACCAGACGGCGCTGTATTTCGTTGTATGAAGAAAGTGGTGACTGAATGTTCGGATGGGCCTATCCCTAAGTATAAAAATCATTGCTGCGTGAATAGGTACGAGGATTATGCCAAAAAAATCTAGTTACTCAAAAATTATGAGATTATTTTTTTATTGTTGATATCTATCTTTCAAAGTATTCGTACTGAGCATGAATACACTGTTCCTTGCGTTTAAAACACTTGGAAAATATATCTGTCCACTAATTTCCGAGGTATTTGGAAAAGAGTGGACAGAGATATTTTCCAAGTGTTTCCAAGAAATTTCAGGCAGCTAGTGCATCTTCCTTGCAGTCAGATCTCTTTCCTTTATTTTTTTGAGGCGTTGTCGTGGTGCCAAAGAAGGTGCCGGATTTGTGACTTCAGTCGCTTGTCACTCCAAGCTGATAATACTGCGGGGGCACAAACTGTCACATACTACTCAGAATTAACTACTTTTTGATCCCGAAGCACCACATTTGCCATATGACCGGTCTTACAAAAAAAAAAGTGGCGAGCATTTGTTTCTGCGTGTTTCGCGCACGGCGACATTTTGTTGGTGTTGGCTCAACATCAAAGCACCATACTGTCGATTGTCGCTTTTTTTCGGGATCGTAGTTATGCAGCCATATTTCGTCACCATTAAGTTCTTATTGACTTAACGGCGAATCAAAAAAGTCAACGACTTAGATATGTCAAATTGTCAGCCAACCGTCACTGACAAGTGTCAATTTGGTGAAATATTCCTATGGGCCGGATAGAATGGGCAATCCGTTGCCATACGAAATTGAATCTTAAGGTCTGACAATTAGGTTTCATTTCGTATGGCAGTACATTTGTTCACGATAGAGATTTATGTTTTAATTTTTTCTGGCTAATCTAATGTGGTCCTAACCTTTCTGATGGCTGAACTATCGTGAACTAACGATGCCTAAACCACGTGTAATTTTTATTTTGAGATAGCGACTGTGGGGTGGCTAGCGTGAACTCGGCCACCACACTTCAAAAATTAAAAAAAAATGTTGCGATGTGGTCCTAACGATATTTTATGGTGAACTTACGTGAACTAACGATTATCTAGCTATATAGCGAAAAAAATTGGACATTTGTTGAATGGGGTGGCTAGCGTGAAGCTGGCCAGCCCCACAAATATTTGGCAATTCGTTGCCATACGAAAGTGAACCTTAAAGTGTGGCAATAAGGTTTCATTTCGTATGGCGGTAAATTTGTTCCTGATAGAGATTTATGTTTTAATTTTTTCTGGCTAATCTAATGTGGTCCTAACCTTTCTGATGGCTGAACTATCGTGAACTAACGATGCCTAAACCGCGTGTAATTTTTATTTTGGGATAGCGACTGTGGGGTGGCTAGCGTGAACTCGGCCACCACACTTCAAAAATTAAAAAAAAAATGTTGCGATGTGGTCCTAACGATATTTTATGGTGAACTTACGTGAACTAACGATTATCTAGCTATATAGTGAAAAAAAATTGGACATTTGTTGAATGGGGTGGCTATCGTGAATCTGGCTCGCCCCACAAAGATTTTGAAAAAAATCCATGAAGTCATGTGATCCTAACGATTTAACTATGTGAACTAACGTGAACCAACGATGAACTAACGATGTAGCGATGCCTTTTGTGGGTAGAAAAAATGGGGTGGCCAGCTTCATGGCCATACGGAACTGAAAAGAACCATCAATCTGGGAAGATTTGCCAGCATTTTCCAAGCAGAGACCCAAGCAATATTGGAATGCGCGGAAATGCTTCAAGAGGCGGACACCCAGAACGACACAATAGCAATATACAGTGACAGCCAGGCTGCACTTAAAGCACTCAACAAAGAAGAATCATGCTCTAAAC